>JASGXE010014653.1:0-11530 GCA_030068105.1 Sinentomon sp. SZTP_YWyxl
CGGACATCAATGAGCGAAACTGGCTGCTGACAGCTTGACCGACACCAACTACCTACTGAATCAGTGACTGAAACTGGCTGCAGAGTCAGCGACCGACACCGGCTGTTAGGTAAATCAGCGACCGACACCCACTTCTGAATCAGCGACTGCCGACTGACATCGGCTGCAGAATCAGCAACCACCATCGGCTGCTGAATCAGCGACCTTCACCCGTTGCTGAATCGGTGACCAATATCGGACGGTTGCCGACACGGACCGACACGGCCACTGACACCGACGACATCGGCTGCTGACACCGAAGGCATCGGCTGCTGACATCGACCGACACTGGCTGCTGAATAACCTGCTTACAGACCCGGCTTCTGAATCAGTGACCAAAACAAGCTGCTGGCAGCGACCGATACCGGCTAATGACAACTACCGACACCGGCCGATCAAAGAATCAATCCTAAAAAGGGTTTCCCCATGTAAGCCTGTGCTGATGCTCCATTTGGTTGATTTTCATATTCCCTTAGAAAATGGATGCAGCATTGTTCCAAATAGCCTATGACACCAGACCAAAGACTTAGCACCCTACGTGAAATGTATTCTTTATTTATACACTAATTACAAGAGGAAATGGTTACTTGAGGTAAGTAGGAGGTATGACCTGCTTTATTCCATGATTACCAGAGAAAGATGACCATGTACCTACTTTATTCTATGATTTCCAGACGAGACTACAATGATTTTACTGTTCTCAGATTTCCAGTGTGTGTGGAACAACAAAGAGAAAAGCAAAATAATTGGTCTATCGAGTGACAAGAAGGTAGGCACCTGCGTCAGGTCATTTTCAGAAAATTGTTCGACTTCCTGTTTGAATTCGATACGTATTCGAGTTTTTCAGGCAAGTATTCAACTCGATTCGATTTCAATTTTCTACGTCCTCTATTCGATATTTGATTCGAGGCAAAAACCACTGATCGCAGAGCCCTGTGGCCCTGTGCCTCCTGTCAGACCTGAATTTGAAGCCAGTTCATGCTCTGACATATCGATTGAACAGTGACGCGGAGCAGCATGTGAGCAAATTTATGCGGGATGGGGATGCCACAAAGTGATGGCTGTGGAACTTGCAACATGCGTGAGGCCTTTTTGCTATCCGGTACACTCCTACTACCTTGACCTACCTACCTTACCGCTGTGTCGCCTCACCTACCTACCTTACCAAATCCAGATATCATTCTGTCAGTTGGCAGTCCCTTCATTAAATAAAAATACTCATAAAAGGCCCTTTTTCTTTTGGTTTTTTTTTCTTGTTTGTTGTAATCAAGCCACAAAGAACAAAACAAAATATGAATGAAATTCATCCAATAGGCTAGGAAAGAGACACAAGATTAAAAAAACCCCTTTTGAGTTAATATTTCCTTTTCTTTCAAACCCTTTGAAATGCCTCTTCAAAAGTGCATCTGTTTAATGCATTTTGTTTCTTTTTTTGATTGGCATAACCACCACTATCACATGGTGAGTGCCTATTCCCTTTCATCTAGGAAATATTTTTGCCTAATCCAATGGCTTAATTCATTTCTTTGTTCGGCTGAACTATGCTGAATTTACGCTAGGAGTGCTAAATTTTGTTGACAATACTTCAAATTCTGATCATCATATCCAGGGTTGGGCATAGGGGGGGTTACCCCCCCTGGCCTTCGGCCGAGGTTACCCCCCCCCCAAGCCTTTTTCCGACGGTACCCTTGGCCGAAGGCCAAGGGTACCGTCGGAAAAAGGTGGGAAAAGAGTCCTGGTGTGTGTGCAGGGCACACACCAGGACTTCAATAGGAGCAACATTGTTTCTTTGTACTTTCTGTTTTGATTCCACTGCCAGAAAAAGGCTAGGGGGTAACCTCTGCCTTTGGCCGAGGTTACCCCCCCTACCCCCCACCCTAGAATGTTGCTGTCAAAGTCCTTCCTGGTGTGTGCCCTGCACACACCAGGAAGGACTTCAATAACAACATTCTGTTTCTTTTGTACCGACTTCCTTTTTGATTCCCCTGCCGGAAAAAGGCCAGGGGGGGTAACCTCGGCCTTTGGCTCAGGTTACCCCCTAACCTTTCTCCAAGGGTACCTTTGGCCAAAGTCCTCGTGTGTCCTGCACACACCAGGAAGGACTTCAATAGCAACATTCTGTTTCTTTTGTACCTACCTACTTCCGTTTTGATTCCCCTGCCGGAAAAAGGCCGGGGGGGGGGGTAACCTCGGCCTTTGGCTCAGGTTACCCCCTAGCCTTTCTCCAAGGGTACCTTTGGCCAAAGTCCTCGTGTGTCCTGCACACACCAGGAAGGACTTCAATAGCAACATTCTGTTTCTTTTGTAATTCCTGTCTTGATTCCCCTGCCGGAAAAAGGCTAGGGGGGGTAACCTCGACCTTCGGCCGATGTTACCCCCTAGCCTTTTTCCGAGGGGACCCTTGGCCGAAGTCCTGGTGTGTGCCCTGCACACCCCAGGACTTCAATAGCTACATTCTGTTTCTTTTGTACTTTCTGTTTTGATTTACAGAAAATTGTAAAATGAAAAAAAACTCATCCAGAAAGTCGTGTCTGACAGTTATTTCCTTGCTCCATCTATTGCGACTGCAAACCCTCCAGGACAAGAGAAAAAGGACCTGAAATGTCGTAAAATGGCATCTGAGGACCCCTAATTTTTCAAAAAAGCTGCAGCTTTTGGGGGACGCTGTCCCCCAAACCCCCTGCCGGGGGCGCTGCCCCCAGCCCCCATACTGGGGGGCTGCCGCCCCCAGACCCCCTGCACTTTCGGTGCCCTACCCCCCAGTCGTAGACTTCTTTACCCCCCTCTAAGGTACCCTACCTTGCCCATCCCTGATCATATCAACAATGGATACTCAATACTCATCCTTTTCTTCATTCAACAAACGGAAATATGTTCTGATCACCGGATGGAATGGAATGGCACTTACCATGAGGTGAGGTTGGTTGACATGCTGGGTTTCTTGATTAGCCGATTCCATGTTTCTCTTTTTGCGAAATGGCTGGTTTTTTCATGTTTTCCATGTTGTGGTGATTAAAATTAAAAAAAAAATGCAGAAAAAAAAAAAACCAACTAGGTAGGTACGTAGAATCAACAAAAAATGGTACCTGCATAAAATGGGAGAAAAATGTTGAACTTGGCACCGCAGAAATCCTCCCATGAATCCCATAGGTAACACTGCCACTCAGACATTATTTTTTCATTCAACAGTTGCATTGATAATCATGATTTGAAAATTATATGGAAAATGGTGCAAATAAATTTGTACACTCCACAGAAAAGTACTCTTGGCATCTACCCCTATTCTGGGATTCGAGGAGGATTCGGATTCGAGCCCATTTGGATTCGAGTGGATTCGGATTCGAGAATTTTTTGGGATTCGGATTCGGATTCGGGTTCGATTTTCCCACCGGGATTCGGATTCGGCTCGGATTCGAGCTTCTGGAAAAATGAGAGATTCGGATTCGAGATTTTTGGATTCGAAAGGATTCGCACATCCCTAGTGGCAGGTACTTCGACCGCATACCAGAAGATTTTACAGGGTGTTTGCTTGCTGGAAATTCTCTGCAAATCTTGGAAGATCGCCGAATGTTCAAAATTTCATGAAATTTCTGGAGGCTTTTGAATATAAATTGGCTATCGGCGCAAATTCCAAAAATCGCTTTCCGATGCATCCTGCTCATCTTGACTCTTTCCGAGCCTCATATTCAACAATTGATCCCATGCTTTCGATGTGATGCATCCCGCGCCTCTCAATGCACCTCTCACTTCGCGCCTATGCATCTAATAATTGCTCAAGTCTATGCACTCCGCGCATCAGAATACGTGAGCGCACTGACAAGAACAAAAAGCAAAATGGGGTGAAACCAGAAACAAGAAAAACTCAGTGATTCCAAAAATTCATGTTTGATGCAAGATTTTTTTGCAGAATTCTCAATTTGATTTTCCGAACTTCAGAGTTTTTTTCGAAAGCGCGGGTTTTTTTGCCGAATTCAAAGAATATGACAACTCCGAGTTTTGGACGAAATTCGAACATTTTCCTCAGAATTCCGAAATTTCTTAAATTTCTCTCAGAATTTCTCTCAAATTTTCCGAAATTCCCAAATTTTCTCGGAATCTCGATTTCTTCTTGGAGTTCAGAGATTTTTCCAACTCTAAGAGTGTTCTTGCAGTCAAGAGTCTGTTGCACGAAATTCCAAATTTCTTTTCTCAGAAACCCATTTTTTGATTTCGCAAATAAGTTTTTCGTTTCTGTGATGGCACTTATTCCACTGCTTCCATTGTTTTCCCTTTTTGGGGAAAAAAAAAAAAAGGCAAAAAAAAAACCCCAAAATTAGGTAAAACCCAAAAAAATTTTTTTAAATTTTTTAAATTAAAAAATTTTAAAAATTAAATAAATTTGGAAACAAAATTTTTTTTTCCCTTTTTTTTGGGGGAAAATTTTAAAAAAAAAGGTAATTCCCAAAAAATTTTTTGGGTTTTTTGGGTTTTTTTTTTGGGGGGTTTTAAAAAAATTTTTGGGTTGGAAAAAGGGGGGTTTTCCCCCCGGGGGGGCCTTGGAAAAAAATTTGGGTTTTTTGGGTTTTTTTAAAATTTTCCCCCAATGGGAAAATTTCCCCCGGAATTTTAAAGGGGTTTTGGGGTTTTTTTTCCCCCCAATTTAAATTTTCCCCCTTTTTTAAAATTAAAATTTTTGGGAAATTCCCCCCTTTCCCCCTTTTTTTTCCCCCCCCAAAAAAATTACCCCGGCTTCTTTTCCCCGCCCCCAAAACAAAACCCAAAGGGGAAACCAAAAAAAAAATTTTTTCCCCCCAAAAAAAGAAGAATTTTTGGAAAAACCAAAAAAATTTGGGGCCCAAAAAAAAACCGGGGTTTTTTAAAAATTTTTGGGGAAATTTTTGGTTTTCCAAATTTTTTTCCCCTTCAAATTTTTTTTTTTTTGGTTTTCCAAAAATTTTAAATTCCCTTTTTAAAATTCCTTTTTTTAAATTCCAAATTTTTAAAATTTCTTAAAGGTTTTTTTTTTTCCCAAATTTTCCCTTTTTTTTTTTTTTGAATTTTTCCCAAATTTTGGTTTTTGGGCAATTTTTCCCCCTTTTTTTTTTTCCAAAAACCCCCTTTTTTTTTTAAGTTTTGGGGGGAAAAAACCCCCTTTTTTTTTTGCCGGGCCCCCGGGTTTTTAAAAGGGTTGGGGAAAACCCTTTCCGGGGAAAAAACCAAACATTTTCCCCTTTTAAAAAAAAAAGGAAATCCGGATTTTTCCCCGGGGGAAAAAACCCCCTTTTTTTTGGGGAAAAATCCTTAAAAAAAAAAAAAAATTTGGAAGGGGAAAATTTTTTTTTCCCCAAAAAAAAAAATTTTAAAAACCAAGGGAAAAATTTTTTTTTTTGGTTTAAAAAACCAAAAAAAAAGAAAAATTTTTGGGGGAACCCCTTTTTTTTGGCCAAAAAAAAAAAAAAAGGGGGGAAAACCCTGGAATTAATTTCCCCAAAAAAATTTAATTAAAAAAAAAAAGGGGGAAAAAGGGCCCGGGGAAAATTTCCGGGGGGAAAAAAAAAAAAAAAAAAAGGGGGAAATTTGGACCCGGGAAATTTTCCGGGGAAAAAAAAAAAAAAAAAAGGGGGAAATTAAAGGCCCCCAAAAATTCCCGGGGGAAAAAAAAAAAAAAAAAAAAATTCCCCCAAAACAAAAAAAGGGGAAAATTCCTGGCCCCAAAAAAAAAAGGGAAAAAACCCCCAAAAAAAAAAAAAAAAAACCTGGGCCCACCCTTTTAACCGGGGGAAAAACCCCAAAAAACCCAAAAACCAAAAAAAAATTCCAAAAATTTTAAAAAATTAAAAAAATTTGAAAAAATTTTTTAAAAAAAATTCCAAAATTTAAATTTCTTGGCTCCAAAAATTTAAAAAACAGGGGGTTTTTTTTTTTGTTAATAAAAAAGGAAAAAATTAAATTAAAAAGGGGGGAAATTTTTGAATTACGGTTTTTTTCCCAAAAAAGGGGGGGGAAAAATTCAAAAAAAGGTTTTTTAACCAAACCCAAAATTGGAAACCCGGGGAAAAAAATTTAAAAAAAAAAAAAGGGGAATTTTTAAAAAGCAAATTTAAAAGGTTTTCCCTTGAATAAATTAAAAGGAAAAACCAAAAACAAAAAAAAAGGGCCCCGGGAAACCGGCCCCGGGCCATTTAAAAAAATAAAAAATTTTTGGGGTTTTTGGGGGTTTTCCAAGGAATTTGGGGAAAAATTAAAAATTCCAAAAATTTTTAAAAAAATTTTTGGGTTTCCCAAAAAAAAAAAAATTTTTCCAAAACCCAAAACCCCCTTTCCCCCTTTTTTGGGGCCCGGACGAATCCATGATATTCCTTGAAGATGCGTCATGGACAGTGAGAAATCCACTTCCTGGCATGGAATTTCGTGGTCTAAGAAAATTCAGAGAACTCCATCAAAATTTGCGGGCCTGGGACACCCTCTCCTGACATGGACTGAAAATCCATAGACTTCCACGAAAATCCATGGTCCACTCTGAATCCATTTCGTGACATGGAATTATATAATGGCCACTAAAATCCAGATAATTCCAGGAAAATTCGTGGGCCATGAACACCATCTCCTGACATGGAATATATCATGGCCCACCAAAATCCAGATAATTCCAGGAAAATTCGTGGGCCATGAACACCATTTCCTGACATGGAATATCATGGCCCAAGAAAATCCAGATAATTCCACGAAAATTCGTGGGCCATGAACACCATCGCCTGACATGGAATATCATGGCCCACTAAAATCCAGATAATTCCAGGAAAATTCGTGGGCCATAAACACCATCTCCTGACGTGGAATATCATGGCCCACTAAAATCCAGATAATTCCAGGAAAATTCGTGGGCCATGAACACCATTTCCTGACATGGAATATCATGGCCCACTAAAATCCAGTTAATTCCAGGAAAATTTGTGGGCCATGAACACCATCTCCTGACATGGAATTTCATGGGCCATAAAAATCCAGAGGACTCCATGAATATTCGTGGCCCATTGTTCCCATTGTGCATTCTGGTTACGGGTGGGACCAGTGTAAACCGTCACAAACCAGATTACATAATGGCCCATGTTCCCATGTCAGAACATGGATTTCATTGGACCACGAGAAACCACTTAATTCCAGACTTGAAACCAGGCAAAACCATATGAAACCAGAGGAATCCAGAGCAAACCAGTCTGGTTTATCATGGTTCATTTTTACTTGGGCTCCGATTGGCTGTTGGGAATTCCAGCCAATTTCAACATTTTATTTTCGAAACCTATCCTAACCGAAGCAAAGCTGACCTAATCCAACCTAACCTAACCCTATTGTGACCCAAGAAAGTGTTGCGAAGATGTGGCAAACATGCCAAAGGGCAAAAAGCGGTGGCAATGCAAAAATGCCAAAATTGATGACGTCACAATTTCAGACGACGGGATTGGCTGTTGCGACCTCCTTGTCCGCGGAAGTGGATTGGAAAAAAAAATATGCCCCATGGATGGGGACCATTATGTGGACCCCACAGATCCATATTTCATTGGTCCCACGGTCCATAGGTCCCGTACGGTCCACTATAATCATTCAGCGGGGGAGGGGACACCCTCCGCAACCCCTCTCTGGAACTTTCACATGCACAGCTTCCTTCACGTTCTTTACTTTCAGTTTTCAGCGACTCGAATGTGCGCAATTGGTGTGCGAAAATAAAGATATAAAAGGTTGTGAATTTAGCCGAGATATTTCCTATAGGTACTCTGAGAGGTTCGTCGGATCCAGAACTGCTTAAACTTCAGTCTCTCCTGTTGGAAACACACTGCAAGCAATCATGCCTTATTGATTTTGTCAAAAAGGCTGCAACAATCAGCAAAACGCAAGGAGATTTCTTTATATTTATCCCTCGCAATGCTTTTGAATGGAACTCATGCATGCGCGAATTGGAAAGTCAAGTTTCGTCGTCCTCAACTGACTCACTCCATCGCTTGTGAGGTCTCTTTTCAAACTCTTTTCCATGCAACACACCCGCGCCCCCTTTCGGTGCCTTTCGCATTGTCTTGTGAACTTTTGTTTGCAGCGTGTCGAAAGCGCGCCGAAGATATCTGAAAATTGAAATTTGTGAAGCTTTGATATCAGTCGGGAAATTCGTTGTGGCAATTCCGTTGCTTTTATTTGGTGAAAGACACTCCAGTAATTTTTCTTTGCACTTTTTTAAGGCGAAGGAGTCGTCCTGGCGAAATTATCACCTCTATAGGAGCACATCTCCTGAATGTTTGGCGTCTTTGGAGACTATTTGCAGCTCACAACTCGCAGTCAGTGTCGAGATATTGCCAGAAACAAAAATTTCGAAACAAGCTCCATCAGCCCAGGGCATTCCATGTTGCAGATGACAAACGGAAATGCGATTGGTGCGTCGAAAATCCAATTGGAGCTCTGCAACCCGGAACTGTTTGAGCAATTCCAATAACGCCGACGGGACGAGACGGGCCACGACGGGACGAGACGGGTAACGACGGGACGAGACGGGTCATGTGACAAGTGACTAAAAGACGGGACGAAACGGGTCATGACGGGACGGTTCAACAATTATGTCAGAAAACAGCTATTTCGCTGCTTTAAAATAAAAGTCAAGAGCTTCGAAAAATATGGCCATACAAATGCGCAATTAGCCGTTATTTTGTTTTTTCGGAATTCGCCATGGAAAAGAAGTCCTTCATGAGATATATGACCTCCACAGAAACCAAATTCGGTTAAGGGCTCGCTCTAACTAAAACCTATGCAGGTTTTATCCCGGCCCATGCCCACCCGCATCGGGGGGTGGGGGGGCTGGGGGGGCCCTTAACCATTTGCACAGATTTACAAGATTTGAAGATGCGGAAGAAATGTGTGCCATGCAAAACTTTTTTGGACACGAAACAATTGCAGAGTGCGGAAAAATGGTGCGCGCCGCGCGCTCGCCGAAGACACCAATGTTTCTGTCGGGATTGCGACGGCTGATTGGCAGCACGAATTGCAACTTTCGAATGACGTCGTCAACACGCGACGGCTGAACCCGCACAAATTTTTTGCCAGAAATTTTTGAGAGAAAAAATTTTGACAAGAAATTTTTTGACCAAAAGACGGGCACATTTTTTTCCAATCCACTTCTGCATGCGCGTCTTTGATCAGCTGTTGGGAATTCCAGCCAATTTCAACATCCAATTTTCAAAACCTGACTTGGCCAAACCAAACCAAACCTGACCTAACCTAACCTAAACTGACCTAACCTACCCCTGTTGCGACCCCAGAAAGTTGCAAAGATTTTTTTTCGCATGACATGCAAAACAAATTGTGCTCGCGACGGGTCACGACGGGACGAGACGGGTTTCGACGGGACGCGAGAAAAAAAATTGAGAAAAATATTTTTGGAGAAAAAAAAATTTCGGACGCCTTTTGTCTTGACTTGGAGGTCTTTCAAAAAGTGACACAAATGATGCAATGTATGGACGCCTTTGACCCGTCGACCTGTTTCGTGACCCGTCAAGATTTTGTGACCCGCCAAGAAAAATGATGCCAGATTGCACTTTCGATCTGGAGGCGGTCTTTTAAAAAGTGACACAAATGATTTAATGTATGGACGCCTTTGACCCGTCATGACCCGTCGACCCGTTTTGTCCCGTCTTTTAGTCTTCCCGAAAAACACCAGAAACATTGAATTTTAACACCATTTCACCCGTTTATCAAGAGTAAAGGCCCATGGAGGCATTATTTTGCTTTCGACACAAGAAAACAAAAATATTGCCTTCATGGCGCGTTCTCTGATGAGAAAAGGGTCAAATGGCGCTCAAATGTAATGATTTTTGAGTTTATGGGAAGCTGAAAGCTTCCTCTATAACTTTTCCACAGGTTAGAACCATGTTACAGCGGAAAAAATCGCACAATCATTGCAAAACTATGGCAGAAACCGTCAATTATGATGGGTTTTCTTGAGTCAAAACACATACCTCCATGGCGCGTTTTCTCACGATAAAAGGGTCAAATGGTGCTCAAATGCAATGATTTTGATGTTTTTGGAAAGCTGAAAGCTTCCCCTACAACTCTTCCACAGCTCGAAACCATGTTACAAAGGAAAAAATCGAGCAATCATTGCAAAACTATGACAGAAACCGTCAATTCTGATGGGTTTTATTGAGTCGAAAACACAAACAATGCCTCCATGGCGGGTTTTCTCACGATGAAAGGGTCAAACGGTGCTCAAATGCAATGATTTTAATGTTTTTGAAAAGCTGAAAGCTTCCCCTACAACTTTTCCACAGCTCGAAACCATGTTACAACGGAAAAAATCGAGCAATCATTGCAAAACTATGGCAGAAACCGTTAATTTTGATGGGTTTTATTGAGTCGAAAACAAACACAATGCCTCCATGGCGGGTTTTCTCACGATAAAAGGGTCAAATGGTGCTCAAATGCAATGATTTTGATGTTTATGAAAAGCTGAAAGCTTCCCCTACAACTCTTCCACAGACCGAAACCATGTTACAACGGAAAAAATCGAGCAATCATTGAAAAGATCTGGCAGGAATCCCAAATTTTATCACATTTTGACTTTAAAACTTTTCTCCCTCCAGCTATTACGGGGTTTCAGCAGCAAAAAGTCGGAATTGTAATACATGCCAAAAATCGCCCACTTTCTGGCTTTCTGCCAAAAAAAGTTTGATCAAAATCCGTCACGTGGTTCAAGAGATATTGACATTTCTGTGTACGGGCAACCGCGACCCGCCGTTTACTCGCATTGTCTTTTCATTCACTCTCTTCTGCTTTACGCCCACCAAAGCCATGGCGGCAGATTCTCCAAGCGCCACATCTGACAATGGTGAGGGGTCCTCTGGCGCCTCCTCCAATTATTCACCTCGTTGGAGTGGACTGCCTGCTTTCTTTGGCCTCCTGGAGTGCGGCCATCTTGTTTTCGTCAAACCAATCAAAATGTCTGCCGAAAATGGCGCATTCGAACAGAAGCGTGGGACCACAAACCACAGTGAAGAGTCAACAACAAAAGTTTCGACCTCACAAACTCGAAATTTCGATTTTGCAACTCGAAATTTCGACTTTGCGAACTCGAAATTTCGACTTCATTTGCGAACTCGAAATTTGGACTTTCCAAGTTTCCAAACAAAAACGAACACAGTTTTTGCGGGCACAAAACCAATCGTTTTTGTTTAAAAAAAAAGAGCCTGCCCGCAGGCACATGTGCCATCACACAAGCCGAAAGGGAGCTGCCGGATGCCCGTGTCTTTGCACAGGGACAACGCTTTCATTTTTCCGATGCGGCTGTCAGTCTTCTGGGTGTAAAGTGAAACAAAAATGAAACATGTGTGAAAATATTTCAGTGGAAAAAGTGAAATGAAAGTGTCATTTATTTGCATGGATGGCAGCACGCATAATTTTTTTTCCAATCCACTTCCGCGGACCAGGAGCTCGCAACAGCCAATCACGTCGTCTCAAATTGTGACGTCATCAATTT
>JASGXE010014654.1:0-12049 GCA_030068105.1 Sinentomon sp. SZTP_YWyxl
GGGTTTTCTTTGACAAAGATATATTGGTGGAAAAAGTCAAGGATAATGATTCATATTCCAAGACCAGTGACTTCGTCATCTACTCGTGTCCTGCGACAGCCGAAGGAGCATAATTGGGCGCATGCTTCTCGCTGGATAACTAAAACGGTTCTTGGCGTTTTGTTTGTCTTTGCCACCCGCTCTTTTTTACATATTCACCAATTAATGTGAATAAATCAAATAGATAAATAAATAAATATTCGTAAGTGAACGGAGATAGTTTGGACTGGCTTTCGCTTTCCTGCTTTGATTTCTTTTACCTTTTTCAACGGAGCTCATCAAAAGTCCTCGGAACATAGACGATATTTTGAAATGCTTGGTTAACACAGTGGCCATCTAATTTTAACATCCCTTGGAGCGACTTCATGCCTCATACGAGTGTCATGATGTTTTGCGGCGAATGCTGCCATTGATTCCAAATGGCTCCTAAGCTCATCAATGAACGCCGATGTTCGATGACATTTTACAAGGAGTGTATGTTTATTCCCTTTCTATTGATTTTCTGAACTTGTCGGAATACGCATGACCGTTTTTTGTTCACTAACCAATTTTGTTGATTGTAGAAAAGTATAAATTGAATTGAATGCGTTTTATTTTTGTTTATTCGTCCACCTTTCACTTACTGCATTAAACACTCATGCAAATGTGAAGTGGTGTTATAAAAGAGAAGGCCTTGTGACGGGTGACAGCTATGGAAGATCATCACGCTAAATCACCATGAAATGTCAAAATTTAGGAGAGTAGTGTATACATTATTTTTAAAGATAAACCTGAAGACACCTGCAGTGCAACCGCCAATAATCCGCCAGTATCGCCAGTTTTGATTCGCTATAGACAGTTGGTTGAGTGGGTCCTTTATGTCCTTCCCAAAAATTTGCGCATTTGAAATTAGAAAAGCCATTCCAAATCATGCGAGTTCGTTCACCGTCAGTATCACTTCCCACCAGAGCAGATTGATTTTGGGCAGCTTCAAAATTGGAAAAGCCATTCCAAATCATGCGAGTTCGTTCACCGTCAATATCACTTCCCGCCAAAGCAGATTGATTTTGGGCAGCTTCAAAATTGGAAAAGCCATTCCAAATCATGCGATTTCGTTCACCGTAAATATGTTTCCGATTATAGCAGATTCGTTTTGGGCAGCCTCAAAATGAGAAAAGCCATTCCAAATCATGCGATTTCGTTCACCGTCAATAGCGATCAGAGCAGATTCATTTTGGGAAGCTTCAAAATTAGAAAAGCCATTCCAAATCATGCGAGGTCGTTCACCGTCAATAACGATCAGAGCATATTCATTTTGGACAGCTTCGAAATTGTAAAAGCCATTCCAAATCATGCGATGTCGTTCACCGTCAATAACGCTTCTGATAAGAGCAGATTTATTTTGGCAGCTTCAAAATTAGAAGAGCCATTCCAAATCATGCAAGTTCGTTCACCTCAATATTGCCTGCGATCCGATCGGATCAGATTCTTTTTGGGAAGCCTCAAAATTGCGAATGATCCCTATCGCTGAAGGATTCAAGACACGGACGCCCTTCTATAAGAGCGTAAAATGCTGAATTTTTGGCTCGCTATCTTTTCATCTTCCTGGGCCCGGCATCCATACCGCATCGTGTCGGATACTTTTATAGTATAGCCTGTGTCTGAGGAGTCTCAAGAGATGTTGCAGTTTGACCTCGGTAAATTCAAGCCTGCTGGGTGCTGCGCGCAAAAGATGAAAACTAATCTCGGGAGGTGCGCTAAAATGGCAATCGTTGCATTGGTCAGACCTGCCATTCTGGTGCCCATACGACTAAAGCGCTAGGTTGGGCACCTAAGAGTATCTGCAAGTATTTTGGAGCAACATTGTTTTCCATTCTGTACTTGCGTGGGCATGTCAGAGCTGTTACGAACAATGTTAATGATGATTTGGAAGTAATTCAGTGAAATCTGTTTCACACCGAGAAAACTAAGTTAAAATGGCCATCAAAATTTCAGCCTTTCCAAAAAACAAAACTTGATTATCTTTGCATAATATGATTCTTGTGCATGACATCCCAGTTTGTGAGACACGCAAGAATCGCCTGGAACGAGAATAGAAAAGTGATGTTCGGTGATCATGAACGACTATTGTTGCTGGCATCTTGCGTCCCACAAATGTTTTGTGAGCTGACACAACGTGCCTTCTTCAAGGGCAGTCACGTCTATTCGTATATCTTAAAAGATACATGGAACCGTGCTGGTTATGGTCCGGTTTGGGTGAATCCTGGGAGGTTTGCCGCCGGGGTGTGAAAGCATCGGTTTGCTACAGGCATTTTTTAAATGTGTTTTCAATTTAAGTGTGTTTTCAATTCTGTGTGAAGTCAAAGCACAATTTTAGTTGGCCAGTTTGTGTGAATCTATGACAATATTCTTAAATCTCAAAATTTACAATGTTTGTAGCCTGCTATACAATGTTTGTCGCCTGCTGTATTGTTACCTTGATTCTGTTTTAATTATTTTATGTTCTCATTACATTTACATTAAAAATTGATGTATTTAAAAGAAGTTGAATAATTTTGAATAGGCGGACGACCTGTTGCTGCACTGGGAATGTGCAAATTGTTTTAAAATTACCTTTTTGAAAATGACAACTTGAAAATCCATTTGTCATAAAATTTCAACTATCCTGGAATTACATTCGTGCTAATACAATCCTGGGAATTTCATGAATTTGAATAAGAATAGAAGCATTCAGTTTGATCTTATACTCAATAACAATGGAAGGAATATAGGTTAAAATAAGTCCTAAGTACTTCGAAGGGAAAGATTTATTATACTTCTTAAGTTAACACTCCGCAGAAGCAATCCAACCACAATAACATGAAACTCTATCTGTGGGTTTTACCTCGCTCACCTTGTTCCAGAAGAAAATGCCAGGTTTCCCTCCAAGCTGATGTCGCCCTTAAGTTTTTTGCCACAGTTGCAACGGTTTTAAGTTACAAAGTGAGTATCCAAAAAAGCGAACTAAAAGCCAGAAAGCGAGTCGATAGTGAAAATCTCGTAGGAGTAAGGACACTTCGCTGATTTAGTTATGTTGTACCGAGGATAGTAGTAATTTCCCACTGGGCTGAAGTAGTTGTCTGTGGTGGAAATAAAATCACCATCACCTATAAAGGTGAATTGATTCGCTCAATAATGATACAGGCATTAGAGTTTGTGAAATGAGCATACCAAATTTTATAATTGCTCTGGGAAATGGACGACGTATAAATGTCATGATACATTTTAATCAATTCAAAGTTTCGCCGAGGTGTGTAAAAGAACTAGTGAACGAACTCCGGGATTTTCGTGGCACAAAAAATGCATTACGGTGTTGCAGCGTATCAAGGCGGAGTGCGCGACCGAAAGGCATGCCAGTGAATGGCGGATCGCGGTGTGATACCCAGAGAAAGTTAAATGTCTCCTGAACAAAGCGACGGTTTTTGATGCTGCTTGCTGTGGTGCCATGCTGAAAAATGAGCGCTTCCACACATGTATAATGATCCCAACCTTTCGTCGGGTAAAACTCTCAAACCATTCGAGTAACAAAATGCTCAAATTTCAGTGTTGCAAAATTCCGGGTTCCTGCCAGGTATTTTCAATGATTGTGCAATTTTTTTCCGAAACAACATGGTTAAGACCTTCAGAAGAGTTGTAGAGGAAGCCTTCTAGTTTCCAAAAATACCAAAATCGTTGAATTTTAAAACCATTTGGAAATTTTATGATCAGAGACAACGCGACATGGCAACATCGTTTCGTTTTCGAGCGGGGAAGAGGCCGCGACTCCCAGGGATTTCAAGGGAGTCGCGGAATACCCCGCTCAAAAACGAAACGATGCTGCCATGTCGCGTTGTCTCTGCTCATACAATTGCCAAATGGTGTTCAAGTTCAACGATTTTGGTATTTTTGGAAACTTGAAGGCTTCCTCGATAACTCTTCTGCAGGTCTTAACCATGTTGTAACGGAAAAAAATTGCACAATCATTGAAAATGCCTGGCAGGAACCCGGAATTTTGCAACACTGAAATTTGAGCATTTTGTTACTCGAATGGTTTGAGAGTTTTACCCGACGAACGGTTGGGATCATTATACGAGTACATGCGTGGAAGCGCTCATTTTCCAGCATTGCACCACGGCAAGCAGCATCAAAAACCGTCGCTTTGTTCAGGAGAAATTTAACTTTCTGTGGGTATCACACCGCGGTCCGCCATTCACTCGCATGTCTTTCTTCTCCGCCTTGATCAGCAATCAAACAGCACACATTTTGGTCTCATTTCTGCTCCCATTTGACTCCATGTTAAATGAATCGCAGTTCCTTCACTTGTTATTTTACACACCTTGGTTTCGCCTCCAAATAACCGATGGTTCTTCTTAAATTGCTCATTCCGTGTCGAGCAAAAGACACCAATGATTATAATAAACATTTTTGCTGGTTTTTTGTTCTTTTGGAGTGTTTTTTAAAAAAATGCCACCTTTTTGTTCATCTTCATCTAGCCACGGGTTCACAGGGGCATACCTATTCGCTGCTTGTTAAAATGCAACAGTAAGCAATACAATGTGTCTGAAAGTCCCAAGAGAAACAAGCCACAGTTGCTCAGATCGTTCAGTGCTTGTCCACAAATCGAAATGTTCGTTGTTCGATTATCATCCGGAGCGAAAAATGTGAAGTTGTTCAAATCAAATTTTAATTAAGCAGCCTGTGTTCGCACTTGATTTTTATTTAAAAATTTAATTTTTACAGTTTGCCGGACTAACTCCTATCACATTGTCACAGATAGGTAATATTTGCATCCACATCCATGTTAGAAATGTAAAACTTTTACAAGTTCAGTGTTGTTCATACCATATGTATCCTCTTATTGATTTAAAAAAACGTTTTCCACTGTTCCTTGTCCGTTATTATCGTGGAAAATCCGTATGTGACACTTCCTTATTTATTTCTTCGTAGAGCGGCATGTAGCAAGGTTGTACTTTGACAGTTGATTGAAGTGTCCGGCCAAAAGTCGGTAACTCACCCCTACAAAAATGGAAACCCAGATAAGTTTATTGTGCCAGGAAGAATTTTTATCCAGATCTCCGTTGCGAATATCCTCTGCAACTGACATGTTTGGGGGGGGGGGGGGGTTTGGGGCCCCCCCCCTTTTGGGGCCCCCCCGGGTTGGGGGGGGGGGGGGGGGAGGGGGGGAGAAAAAAAAAGAGAGAGAGAGGGAGAGAGAGAGGGGGGGGGAGGGGGGGAGAGAGGGGGAGAGGGGGAGAGGAGAGAGGAGAGAGAGGGGGGGGAAAAAGAAAAAAAAGGGGGGGGGAAAAGGGGGGGGGGAAAAAAGGGAAAAAGGGGGGGAAAAAAAAAGGAGGGGGGTTTTAAAACCTTTTTTTGGCGATTTGGTTTTTTTTTTTAAAAAAACCCCTTTTGGTTTTTTAAAAAAAAACCTTTTGGGTTTTAAAAAGGGTTTTTTTGGGGGGTTTTTGCTTTTTAAAAAAAAGGGGGGTTTGGGGTTTTAAAATTTTTAAAAATTTTTTAAAAAAAAAAATTTTTTGGAAAAGGGGTTTGTATTTTTCCCTTTTTCCTTTTTAAAAATTTTCCTTAAATTAAAGGGCCTTCCAAAAAAAAAACCCCCAAAACCCGGGGTTTACCCTTTTGGGGTTTAAAATTGGAAAATTTAAAATTAATTTTGGGTTAAAAAGGGAAAAGAAAAACCAAATACCAACCCCCCTTTAAGGGCCCCCTTAAAAACCCCCAAAATTTTGGGAAATTTTCAAAAAAAAATTTTTTAAAAAAGGTGGAAAAAAAACCCCAACCCTTGAAATTGGGTCCAATTCCATTAAAAACCCAAAAATTTTTTTTTTAAAGAATTTTTTAAAAAACCTTTCCAAAATTTAACTTGGGGCCCCCCTTAAAAATTGGGTTCCAAAATTTTAAAAAAAATTTTTCCTAAAAATTTTTGTTTTGGGGATTTTTAAAAAAAAAGGGTTTCCCCCCGGGGCCTTGGGTTTTTCCCCAAAAATTGGGGGGGCCCCCAAATTTTTTCCCAAAGTTTGGGGGGAAAAAAACCCCCCAAAAAAAAAAGGCCTTTTGGGGGGAATTCCTCCTTTAAAAAATTTTTAACCCCTTTTGAAGGGGGGCCCCCCTTTTAAAAACAAAACAAAAACAAAAAAGGGGGGGTTTGGAAAATTTCCCTTTAAAAATTTTTAAATCCCGGGGAAAAGGGAAAAAACCCCCCAAAATTTTTCCCTTCAACCGGTTTAAAAAAGGGGGAAAATTTTGCAAATTTTCAAGGTTTTAAAAATCCCTTTTTAAAAAGGGCCCCAATTCATGAATTTTCTTTAATTGGAATATCGCGCGGTAAAACGTTGAAATTCACTGACAGCTATGCTTGACCAAACACAACGACGGATGATTCCAGTGGACTATGGGACCTCAGTGAGCGTTTGCACCTTGGTGTACAAGTCTGTATAGAGTTGCGAATGGGTCCATAAAGGTTATGTCTTGGCGCTTCAACATAAGTAAAAAGAGCAATACCACCTACCAATGCCGCCACCGTTTCATTGAACATCGACCCTTAAAGTTGGGCATCCAGAACATCGTCAGGAAATTACACCAACTGAGCATTACTTGACTTAGAACAAGGTGCATGAAACAGACTAAATATCACATCCTATCCGAGTGTAAGGCTGCCATTCTATGATGACAACCGCACGAAATATTTTTGGCGAATTTTTCATGAATCACCTGCACTACAGAATAAAAACATGTGTCAATCAATTTACTTGCGCCAGCCACTCTAAGAAATTGGAGATCCAATTCCATCCAAAAGATCTAGTAGAGGCAATTTGCTGATTCTGCAAAAGCATTCTTGCTTATATCTGGGGACTTCGATTTGCCAAATATTAACTGGGAGTCACCGCTGCAAACGTCTGGCTCTGCGAAAGATTTGTACTTCCTGGACATGCTGGAGTTAACAGGGCTCAGCCAAATTTTTAGATGCCCAACTCGCATTAGTTCAAGTGAGACACGAACATGTTTTGGACCCCATTCTGGTGAACTTCGAGGCCATTTCTTCCGAAACCAAAGTAATGTCTGGCGTTTACGATTACCAAATTTTGGTTACGACAATCAGATTTCGCAGGGCGGCTAAGTCTGATATCAAATTCCGAGAGAACAAAAAAACATTAAGCGCGATGACAGGGCTGACTGGGAGTCGCTCACAAATGAAACCTTTGGAACCTTCCGATTACTCACTCTCTCTGAAGGCGTTGATGCACAATGGACCTTCTTAAAAATGTCTTAACATCTTCACTGGATCGTATTCCAACAGAAAGGAAGGTCATTGGCAAGATGTTTCCCTGTCAAATGACAGGTTTACATAAATCATGAATTCGCAAAATACGAAGGCACCACAAGACCGCCATTGTCTTCCGAGACATCAACTTGGCGCGTTTGAGGGCCATCCGAGGAGGCGCCTTAACTCCGTAAAAGACATTTTTCAAGATACATCAACTCTCTTGCTGAATCCCCATGTTCAACGCGATATTCGAGAAAAAAGCGGATTCCCTGGCATTAAAATTCTGCTGGATGAGAGCGGTTTTCCATTGGAATCGTTTGTCGGGAGGTGAATGCTCTTGACCGTGCCTTCAGTGGTAATTTCAGCCCCACTGATATTCCATTGACCGATGGAAACTCGAACCAAAATTTTCGGTAAGTGCTGCTTGCGAAGCAGCATTGTCAGTTGATAACATTGATGCAAAGTATTTTAATGTTTTTGAAATAATGCGTTGTTGTGCAAGAAAAGCAGAGGGCCCAGATCTTACGCTATGATATCCTTCAAAATTTGAACCTTTACGTTGCTGCATATTTGGAACTCCTTTCTGAAAGGATACTTTGCACGGGTATTTTTCCTGCTCAATGGAGGGAAGTGACGATTTGAAAGGTTGTGGTTCAAATGCATTGAATTACAGGCCTATTTCTCTCATTTCCAGAGCTTCAAAGATTTTTGAAAAATGCTGTGCTTCGCACTTACAGATTTCGCTGTTTTCAAGGGAAGTATTGTTTATTCTTCCAAATTTAGAAAATTACATTGCTTACAATCAATAAAATGCAAACGGCACATTACCTCATGCACCAAAAGTAGGTAAATAAAATGTCAACCAACCTCTCAATGGTCCAATGATTGAATCCCATATCCAGAGTTGTTGAATAAAACCATCCAATGAGATGGAAGAAATTTGGACCAAATTTGTGAACCATCACATGGGAGTCAGATGTTGACTCCTACATCACATATTTTGTTGAGGCGCAGGTAGGACAAGTTTCCTATCTAGTTTGTCATCAATTATCCTACCATATATTTGTCAATCTGAACAATCTGAAAAATCTTGCGAATATTGATCTCCTCCAGCACGGGTTTCACGGGTTTCAGAACAAAAAGTAATTTGAGACTCAAGTATTTGGGTTTGTTCATGAGATTTTGCTAAGTCTGGAGAGGAAAGAGCAGGTGGGTGCTGTTTTTTGAATTTGAGAAGGCCTTTCACAAGTTAACCATCAGCTGCTGTTGGTGAAGCTTGCTGCCGCTGATTTTTCAGTTCCCTTGATCGCACTCTTGGAGTCATATCTGTCCAACAGAAGAGCCTTTGTTTCGGTGGGAGGGTCCCTGTCTGACGAAGAGCTGATCTTGTCCTCCGGAGTTCCTCAAGGAAGTTCACTTGTGCCACTGCTCTTCTCATTTTATATCAATGATATTTTGAGTATCCTCTGCTGTACTGCTAGACTTTTCGCTGATGATTGAGTTTTTTACTGTCCTTATATCGGTCCTGAAGCCCAAGAAGTTTTAGTTTGATCTCACAAAAATTCAGAGTTGGTGCCAAGAGTGGAAGATGAAAAGAAATACAGGGAAGTGTGCTTCAATGACATTGCTTAGGTCGGTCAAGCCTGGGATCCAAATGCCTAAACGGAATTATTCATTAGATGGGACACCTATCTAGATCTCGAACTGGAGTGAGCATATCAGCACTGATGTCAACGAGGCCAGGGCTGCCTTAGGAGCTATTCAGCGCAATCTGTCTCACATAGAAAATGATATCAAATTAATGGCCTACAAAACTACTGTCCTGCCTGTTCTTGAATATGGGTGCGGTGCCTGGGATCCCTTTCTTGTGGGTCACATTGACGCTCCTGAAAATGTGTAGAGAAGTGCTGCCCTTTTCACCTTAAATAACTACCGCTACTCCAGTGTAACGGCTATGCTTGGTGACCTCGGGCTCTCACCCCCATTTCAAAGAAGGTCACACAGGCGCATTTACACTTTGAAAAAATCCCTGGTGGTTCTTTACTCAATAATCTTCCATGTGAAATACAAGCGAGCCGGTTAAATAGTAGGCGGTCTCATACCAAAAAAACGTTTTGGTTCCGACGATAAAGTTAAATGCTCACTTTGACACTTTTATCCGAAAACCCTTCGGGAGATGGAATACTCTCTCCTCAAGGTCTCTTAGTGTATTAGAAATCCTCCAGCTCTTTAGAGTTTAACTTCACTACTCAATCTCTTGCCATCATTCTGCATTGATTGTCCAATTTTTGCTATGAGCTGTTTTTCTCCCTCTTATCATGTTTTTGAGCAGTAGTTGCCTTTCCCTGTTCTTTCTCCTTGTGTGTAATTAATGTGATTTTTTGTTTTTGCATTTATATGGCAAATTACAAATGCAAATACAATACAATATAAATGAATTGAAGCGTTGAACGTCGCACGTTCTGTTTTCTAAATTCAGTTATGTGTGCAACATATCCGTCACACTGAAAGTATTCTGTAGGATTAACTGACGAAACATCACAAGAATGTTCTCCTGTTAGCAAGCAATCCATACTGGTATGACGAACCAATTATAGCTTACATGGGTTGTTACGTAATCAAGCTAGCTTGAAGTGAATGTGTACCACCTACAACATAAATAAGGTGCCATTTTCAATCTGATTTATGTTATCCCCTTATCCTATAGGCCCCAGTCCCTCCACAGCCGTATGCATCCGTTGGAAGGCCTAACCTGCAAGATGAAGTCAACGGGCAACAGGACAGCGTAAGCTTACCGCCTTTTAATCTCTGTTCAAAGGCGTGAGATTTTCTAACGCTGACTTCGAACGCTGACTTCGCATGAAATCGAACTTCAAACTTCTTGAAACTGGGAAAAAATATTTAACTTTTTGCTAGAAAAGATGTAGAGGTGTCAGTGTAAAATAAAAGGACGAAGAAAAATGAATAGGCCAATTATTTCTGGCGTTTAGACATCTTGCGCTTCTCAGACCAAACTAGATTGTAATTTCTATTCGGCCGTCATTGTGCTCCGTGCTTAACACGAACGAAAATCGACAAGAATCCTATGTTGTATTCCTTGAAACCGCACACACAGCACTCATGTTAAAATGCGCTATTTCGAAAATGGAAATGCCTAGTTCAAACGTGACCAGTATGTTTGCAAAAACGTAATGTCTTCACTGGTAGGTGAACAGTAGTTCGTGATATGCAGAGTATTTTCTTATTATTGTTGTTGAATATCTTTACCTCAGGAAACATGCAATCTACACATAGGTTATCATCTTCATGGGCACGTTGTCTGGAGATTTAGCTAGAATTCACTGCGACAAAGTTAGAGTGAGAATTCGCCAGAGTGGGAATCCAGATAAATTAAGTAATTTACGTTCAGACTTCTAGCCTGCACATAAATGATGTATTCTATCAGGTACGTAACAGTTAAACAAGCACGCGGGAATTTAGGCACCGATCCAACGTCTGCAGGAGTCCTGATGTTGGGAATTGTATTCCTCAAAGCAAACAGGAGAGAAGATGTCAGCCCCCAAAAGGGATCTTCTGCGATGTTCCATCTCTTGTGGGCGCATCTCTGATTGTTGTAAATTTTATCGTTGAACGATTTCTTCTCATTTTGTGTTTGAGAACACGGTCTTCAAGAGCAGGAAGTGTGCGATTGTTGAAGTAGCCCAAATGCTGATCAAATGGGCTCATTTATGCGTATTTATAGAGGGATCACCATCACAATTGGCGATGTTGCACTCCTCAGGACATGGTAAACCATTGTAGTCGAAGATGAGATTGATCGCTGCTGGCATGGCTAATGATCGGTTACCCCGGCTGGATACAGTGCTGGAATGAGAAGTCTGTACAAAGGCACACGATGCCTATACAAAGCAATAAAAGGAAAACTCAAGACAGAAATAGGTGTATACTTTTTGTGCCACAGTGCGTTTGGTGTCTAAAAATTATATTCCCGTCGCCACCTGTTTCAGATGGAAATGATATTGGCGTGATTTTTACAACAATAAAACATTTTTACAAAATCTGGATCGGTAACGCGTATCTCTTGGAATGAGGCTCATATTTCAAGTCTTCCAAAGCCATAACGAGTAAAAGTATGGTTTCGTGTTGAAAACCATATTGCACCATTCTGCATAGACACTATGTGGCCAGAGGTCTGGCATAAAGGGACACCTTCATGTCATTACGCAGTGACCGTAGTTGCCCCATCCCAAAATCACAGAAGAACTTGGACACATCTGCTTTTTTGCGTCTGTCGATGGCGCATATATTCTCCTGTAAAACCATAAAATAAATCCGAACAGAAGATGCAGATATGTAAGCTTTCTATAAAAAGCCTTCTATAAAAAACTACTTGTGGAGAACGAATTCTCTTTCCATCCACCTCAGTAAAGCAGGAAAGATTCTGCTTTTTATGCACAACATTTTGCAAATAATTAATTCCAGATTCTGCAACAGTGGGATGCCCGAATTAGAGATGACGCCAAAGGTGTAACAGCGACTTATGCTGGCGACGATGATGACGGTTATGCCATCTACAGTGGCATCACCCAAGATTCTGGAGGTGATCTTCCATATCTACTTTACTACGCAGCGACTAGTCGTGAGGAATCTTACCTATATCGACTTGTTATCCAATCCGTCGATGGAAATGGGGTTTTCTTTGACAAAGATATATTGGTGGAAAAAGTCAAGGAT
>JASGXE010014655.1:0-11604 GCA_030068105.1 Sinentomon sp. SZTP_YWyxl
ATTCATGGAGTCCAAAGTCATTTGAGACAGATATAGACTCCTTTGGTTAATTCGAATTTCGAAAGGGGGATGGGTGAATCGAGTTGCGATTCCAATGACTGAGGGCAGATAAAGATCACCAATTAGAATGATATTTTAACAGCACGCTTGTGCAACTTGAAGTCAGCCAAAGCTTTGAGTTCATGAGAAAAACCCTCTGCTGCATCCGGTGGCCTATGAAATATTCGTAAAGTTTCAATATAGTGCCAGACGAATTTCACAGTCAACAAATAACAAGACCGCAACGAATTAACACAAAGGAAAATACCTCCTCCGTTAGAGTATCTGTCGCTTCTGAAGACACTGTGCCCTGGTGCAAAAATTGCAGTTTCATTTATTTCAGCGAGGTGATACAGCCAACACTCGCTTCCAATAATTAGATCAGGTGATTGAACCTCAAGGGATCGGAATTTCATAACCTTGTTTGATTTCAAAACCTTGGTCACAATATTTTTACTGCCATCCTTATTTCTTCTCACCGAAAAAAATTTCTCAGAATTTTTTTCTTTATTATTCTGCAGGCGATAATAAGCGCCTGATTGGAAATTTAAGCGCCTGATTGGAAAAAGGCTGTTTATAGAAGTGTCAGATTTTGACCACGGTTGTAAAAGAGGCTCTTTAATTTCTGCAGCATGAAGTTTATGTCAAAAACTGAAAAGAGTCGCTATTTTTACAAGTATGTCAAAAATAATTCGGTTTCCACAATCCCTGCTTTTCTTTTCCAACCGAACTTGCCTTTGTCAGCCGAGCTGCTGCCAGATTTGGAACTGCTTGATCCCCCGCTTCCGTAGGATGGATCTCGACTGTGATGAGCCCCCTGAGACAGTGCCCGGGTAAAGTGCTCATCGACGACCCTGGAAGCGTCTCCGCTGTAGTTGGTGAAGAGGACGCACTTGGCCGACAAGTACTGGGCCGATTTGTGATCTCGTGACCCGGAACTAGTGCTGGGGCAGACGAAGGGCGAACAGCCATCTTCCTTGGCCGCCGCTGCGGCGCAGGATGAGGACAAGGTTGGAGTATTTGATGGTGAGGTCACATTTGAGTGACCAGCGTGGGTGTTGTGGTTCAGGGAATAATGCGGAGAAACAACGCTGTGAACCGAAGAAATGGTTCTGGAGTAGAGGTCAGGAGAGGGGAGGTCGTCCGCTGAGAGTCGGAATTTCTGAAAATAGATCAATAAAAAACATGTTTTTTTATTTCTTTACGTGTCGTTAAAGGAAAATCGGAGGTAAATGATCTGCGCTTCTCACAACTATGACAACAAACGTGCCGTAATCTTCACTCATTATAACAATTCATTTTTTATCGAGCGCAACCGCAACAAGTAACAACCACAGATCCTGAAGATGGCACATCCTCAAGACCCATTGGGAAGACTGGGGCAGATGGAAACCGCTGTTGAGATCGTGTGAGAATTTTCGAACTTTTTGAGCTTTTCAGCAACTTCAACGGATTTGTCGGCAAGTCTTGGCAGGCGCTGATTTTGAGCGACGAACCGAAATGTGAGGAGTTCAAAAGACATTGTTTCGAGACCAGTTGCGCTTGTATGGCCAGCTGTTTTCAGCCTGTCATGGAATCATGGAAAGAATTCCTTTGGCGAAAGTTGCGAAAAATATTTAGCGAGAGTTGCATGTGTTTAAAATACGTGTGATTAAAAGTGTCAGATATTAAGGCCCAAAACGCAGAGTTTCTATTTGGAGATGGCACAATTTTGTTTCTTTAAAATATCACCAATGAGAGAGATAATGACGCAATACGAGTATTGCAGAGGAGGCGTCCATCATGTGGTTACTGACTGATGCATGCTCTGCCAAAGCTCAGATGCTCTCAAAGATCATGTTTTCACCTGCTGTGGTGTATTTTAGTCAAATCTTGGTTCTTTAAGCCCTTCTTGAAAATCATTGGGACTTTATGGAAGTCTCTTTCAAATTGGATATGCCCCGAGAGATCCAGATCCAGTGTTTTCCAATTGTGTTTGAGAGATCCAGTGTTTGAGAGGTCCAGTGTTTTCCAATTGTTGCTCCAATCACGTGTAATTCGAATCTTCTACGAATCTGCGTTTCGTATCTACGTTTATTAAACAGCATATTGCTTGATTAGCAGGCCAGCTACAGTGCACCATTTTCTTCATCGAAATAAACTTAAATCGAGATTATTCTTTTTTTAAATGCCACGGAATTCTTGCTGCCACAGTGCTCGGTTTCGTCTTTTCATGCACTTCTTTAGCTAATCCAACTCAACGATAACAACTGATTATATTGATACTTTTCAAGAATATTCTTATAGTCTTAGTTAACTTGTAATTTGATTTCCGGCTGCGTATAGGGCTATTGGAGCAACATTTGGACGAAACAAACAATCTGTGAATCCGTCATGAACAGCCCCTTTTCTCTACCAAGTTTTTCATGGAGAACGGCATGAGTGTTGCGGGATATACTCGTGGCATATCCGATTTGAAGCACTTCCATAAAGCCCCAATGATTGACAAGGAGAAGGGCTTAAAGGACCGAAGTTCAACTTCAATGCAGCAACCGCAGGTGAAAACATCATCTTAGAGCATCTGAGAATCTGAGCATGGGAAGAGTGGGGTATATTGCGCAATTATACTTATTCATCTCCTTCATTGTTGACTATTATTGCAGTAGCAAATGTCCATAACGAAGACCATTTCCCAAACACAACTTGTGGCTCAAAATGAATTGACAAAGGCTTCTCATGAACCTACTCGAAAAGGGAATTGGGAACCTGCAAGGACAAGAAAAAGAAAAGCCGTTGTCCAAACAATGGTATAGCAGACAATACAAAAAATGCAATTCTGTATGGGATAAGCCCTTTCCTATATGTATCATCGCCCTTCAATGTCCAAATCTTCGTATTCAGTTCCGCCTGCTGTCAAGCCTGCTGAAAAGGCGAAATCCAATTCGGGAACGGATCAGTGCATGTCGTTTTTAAGTTGATTTAGGCTTGTTATAGTCTGTTCGTCTTGACTAATCGAGAAGCCAAATGTTTTCGAGATACGAATATGATTGATGACAGACAGCGAGAAGTTGTTTGTTGACGTACCTGCACCTATCGGATCAAAACTGGAGAGAAAAGATCATTTGTAATTGTTCTGTCACGAAAGAGAAGTGCGGCATTTTGGCTAATACACTGGCAACTGTTGTTGGCAGGGCACTCTCTGGCAGTATAATTGACAATTGGCCAAAGAATGCGAGCTCGCTTCGTTTCTGATCTCGTATCCACGAAGTTGTCATTTGTTGCGGTGACGAAAGGCATAGATGACAACTGCAGCATGGTTAAGATCCAGCACTTAACATCAGATGCCAGAAATTCCTCATGCAGTTTGGAATTCGAACAATTCGACGAATGCTGGAAGTTTTTTTTTCTGTAAAAGGCGGCCTGATTCGCTTATTCAGCACACCTATTATAGCCACTTTCCAATTTGCAACCTGCAATGTCTGTACCTACAAAGGAAAGTTCAGAAGGCCAGTGATTGAAGAGAAATCAGCCAAAATCAGCCGCGGGTTGCCTTTTACAAAAGGATCCTTGTAAGCAGAAAAACGAAAGCTTGCCTCCAAATCTTAACAAGACACACTCCTCATGGAAAAATGAAACTTTATAAAGGATCGGTGATTAACAACTGCGGAGAAGTGAAGAAAAATTCATAATCACAGGCTAAATATGAATGTCAGCCGGTTATGCTACCGTACCAAAATTACCAAAATTTATTTGGAAATTTTATAGGTAAAATGGGCAAATCCTTACCATACTTCGTCATTCAAACTTGTCTGCTTTGGTAAACGTGAGTATAATTGTTAAAGCGATATTTTGTGAGCAATTTGGCCAAATGGCTGAGTTTGAGTTTTAAGCATCCCCGAATGGGTGTAAACTTCAGCTGCGTTTTTTCATCCGAAAATTTTTTTTGCATCCGAATTTCTTTCCAATTTTCATCCGAAAAACCTAATCAATGGCGTGACATGATTTTGACTTCCACTCCACCATAGCTGTTTTTCAGTTCTAAAGTCCATCCCGCCTTGCTATAGCAGTTATTAAATGTGACCGTTTTACGGTAAACAGCACCAAAACTCAAACAAACTGCATTAATTCCGACTCGAGTCATTAACTCACAAGTCGCACAGGCAATGTGTATCTCACCGGAAACGTTGCCCTTCCTTCATTTACCGTTGCGACACATGATACCCCTCAATAATCTTTCTTTTAATCAGAGCTCGAATCAGTGAGCTCACAATCAAGGTGTTCCCGGCAAGCTTCCGCCTGAGCGAAACAGTGTCGGAAACATTTCGATTCAAAGCCGTCACCTGGTTCCGTATGCGAGCGACTTTTGCTTTGTGCAGTCGGTAGAGTCCTATACCGGCAAACATTATACACAGTGATGTGAAGGTGTTTCACGATCTATTTTTCTGGATATCATCTGGTTTGATTGGGGTTTAAATTTGATTGCTGCATTTATGAACTTTATCCATTTGATGCAAATTTATATGCGAGAGAGGAAAAAAAATTAAATGAAGTGAAAGGGTAAAACTCAAATACGCACGTTAACACACAGAAGATGGAACATAATTTGCTCACACAAAGATAAAAAAAAGGCAAACAAATATCGAACATGTCAGTGAAAGAGAGGAGAGGTATGAACATTTTGAGCAAGAATTCAATTGATTGAATGCAGAAAATGGGAGCAACAAGGAAGTGAATTCCAGGCCTTCAGAGTTCGAGGGAAAAAGGAAAAGAGAAAATCGTTTGTCTTAATCAAAGGGATTGTGAATTGGTAGCGATGAAGTGATCTCATCTCACGAAAGTCACGAGGAAAGAGACCAGGCACTTGGATTTGGTTCAATCCTCTGAATATTTTAGAAAGGAACGCAAGTCTCTTATCAGCACGCCGAGCTGAGAGAGTGTCAAGTCCAAGATCGGTTAATATTGCTGTCACACCGCTGTTGCGTCGAAAATCATTAGCAATGAAACGCGCTGCAGAGCGTTGTATTTTCTCAAGAGCATCAGCATGGCAGACAAGAAAGGGGTCCCAAACAACTGATGCATACTCAAGAATGGGAATAATTGTTGCTTTGTATGCCTCACGTTTAGATTGAGTGTTAGCGTGCGCTAAATTTCTACGCAGGAAACCAAGAGCACATTTTGCTTTTGTTCATAAGTATGTGTTGATCTGTTCATCCCATTTCAGATTTTGGTGCAGTATGACATGAAGGTATTTAAAAGAATTGTGTGTGGGAACAGCGACTCCGTTAATTTTATAAGTGGCGCTCCTATTATCACTGATTGAAGAAGGCCTGCAATTAACGGTTGCACATTTTTCAACATTGATAGCCATTCCTGAAATTAAACACCAATCGTGAAGCTTATTTAGATTGTTCTGCAATTTTATGGAATCAGCTGGTCCATAGACACTGCATGAACTTGAGCAAGACCTCAAGCGCCAACAATTCAGCAAGTGCAGAGCAGATGATATAATTGCTTCTTTCACATCTTGACAGTGGGCGGACCGATTATAAAATGCTTCCGCAGCACTGTGCAACTTTTGCCTGTTAGCGGAAATATCTTGGTTTGACAGAATCCCGGAAGGAAGCATTGTTTAAAATGACTTGGAAGTAAACGTTTTTCAGTATGTTCTTTATCGTCTCGACAGTGGACGGACCAACTATAAAAAGCGTCCGCAGCACTGTGCAACTTTTGCCTGTCAGTTTTACACGAGAGAATCCCGGAGGGAAGCGTGTGAATCTCGGAAGGAAGCGTGAGTTGGCAATGTCTCTGAAGTGAACATTTAAAAAAAAATTTGCACGCAAATCTTTCCGGGTTGGCATTCAAGATGAGCTGAATTTCGGACCAAAAATGGTGTCGAATATTCGGCTGTTATTCCGGAAGTGACCGTGACCATCAGGATGGCCATTTTCAACATGCATTTGTCCAATTCTGACCTTCCTCGAAACGGATTGAAGAACAGAGAGCTGGCATGCAACCAGATGGCATGACACAAGAAAAATAAGACATTGCGCAATATAATTCCACGCGATTTCACTTCGATTTGCGCCGTCGCAAAGGAACGACTCGTTCATCAGAAAATGGAAAGCATCTTTCGCATCGGCATCCGAAAGGAATGCAAGAAGTCCCCAGATTTTGCAGGTCTCATCAAAAGTCAGACAAAAATCCAACAGGGCGAAACACATTGGACTCCACATGATAATGCATGGAATTCCCTTGACGTTCTCTCTCCGTTGTTTTCTAAAGAGGTTCTGAGAGACACACCCGAAAGTAGATAAGTTAGCTCGCACAACATAGGTCTTCCCCCTCCTCATTCAAAGATTGCGTCTTTAATGTGGGAGCGATTTCTCATGCGCTTTCTGCAAACATTTTTTTTGCTGGATTTCATTTCAGTGCTTTTCAGTTGTTTTATTTTTTAACCTTGCTGATTGTTTTGTTTTTAATTTGTTTTTGACGATGTTGGTTATACAATGGAACACTGGAGCGGTGTGCTCCCTGCCCCCAAAATTCTTTGGGGCAGTATTGAATTAAATTAAATTAAATTAAATAAGTGATGCCCTTTCAGGAGTCGATTCGTGCAGTGACCAACAATGAAGGAATGTTTGAAACTCTAAAAAAAACATTTTCCTCATTTATTCACAATTGTTGCGGCGAGGTCCGTCAGGCTCACCACGTATGTCAATAATTCTGTTGTAATATCTCCTCGGTTCAAAGACCTTCGGAGTAAGGTAAACGTGTTCCGCCAGCATGGGTATGAAGTGCAACCCCTCCGACCAATTCTTTTATCTTTCAGTCTGTGTCTCTTTCCATTTCCAATCCGAGACTTCTTGTATAGCCTGCGAAGGTGACATACAGAATGAAAAGGCTTTCTACTTTTTCGGCAGGCCAACTGTCAATCATAAATCACTTGCGACAGTTCGATTTCAAAAATAAAATTCATTGTGCATGCAGAGCATCGTACCTCTAGGCAGTGGCATGCACGGAGCAGTACTTCACCGTCATTAACTAGCACATTACAGTCATGACACCCCCTTTCTAACATCATGCAGCTCGCTTAGAACACCATTAAGCTATTGTAGGTAGAAATAGGTAGGTATTACACAATACGCAACCCACTAAGACAGATACGAAACACAGACTGCATGCAAGCGAGCTCTGTTAATTCTCATTATGTTTGTCACTATTCCGAATGGGATTCTTTCTTTGAGCATAACAATTATTTCTGCTCCCGTATCACGTGCTCCGATTATTTCTCGACTTTCATTTGTCTTGTCACGAACCGCCTCCCCACTTTTTGGCCGTTTTCGACCATGCTTTCTGCGAAACGTTCACATCAAAATCAAAAGCAAACCCCCATGCGCAGGTATGCTTTTGTGCCAGCTCTGGCTCTAGGAACAAGAACATTAGAGGTCGCCGCAGGTTAGTGGTTTATTTTGGAAGCATGAACCTCTTGCAAAGGAAAAATGGGGAAAATGATAAATTTCTTAATTTTTGGGGTTTTCTACGTCTTGTGCCGTCTGCGACTGGAATCCCACCCTTCAAATAACGATACAGACGTATCGCATTTAAATGTCGTCGAACTCTTGATTTGAACACAATGAACCCGGACGATCAGTGTTTTCATCGCAGTGAATACCAAAATCGAAATAAAATCGCAATGTCAACAAATTCGTCCTTCAGAAACGGGTCAAAATGACAACGTGATTATCCTGTACCTATTGTTCTCCGGCGTTACTGGTGGGTCTCGGAGTTCTCCTTAAGTAATCCCAATGGGATTCGATTTCTTGGACTCCTCGTTGCCAAGGATTCCTCATGATTGGGATCCCTTGTCGCTTCGCTCAGAAATCAATGCCAAGCTTTCTGTGTGGAGTTCTCAGCTCCATCACGTGAGTACCTATTATTCAGCTTTGCTGGCCTAAATGGGCACAGCACATGGTTTAATAATTTTAGAATTGCGTCTTTTCAGTTTCATACAGATGTCTTACAAAACAATAGCAAGTCCAATTACGGCTCCTGTTTAAATTAGAAAAATAAATTTGGGAAGGAGGCTTTTGAAAGCATTCGAATGACAGCATTGACATGTACGAGGGGCGTTAGAAACGTTTTTGACATCACCCTGTAGTTCAGAAAGTCTTACCACTATCAAGATTTTGTTTAGTGCAGGCTTTCAAATATTTCTGCAGCTCTTTCAGCACGAATATGCAGACATCTATGCCAATTTTTCATGCCATGGTGGTATAAATAGATGGGAGTGTGTTTCAAAACTCTGAAAATACTGCTTTTGGCTTAGTCTTGAAATCTTGAACATTCCCTTTTGCACGACAAATGCCCAAGTTTTAGGTTTTTGGATGATAGGGATAGGCGCACCACATCAACAAATAATTACTGCCTCCTGAAGCCCATAGTCCTGATTTGGCACCAGCAATATTTGGCTGTTAAACCAAAATTGAAAACAACTTGGCAGAAAAACCATGTTCACGTAATCAGGACTTTGCCAAAGCAAAATTTTCAGAGCCATGTAACTCACCCTAACCTGAGTACCATTCTGCCCATGGAAGGTTGGGTTTGATACCTGAAAATTTCAAAGTCAAGAGAAGGAGAGTATTTTGTAGGCCAAAGCTAATCGAAATCTTGACATCGTCAATATTTTTTGAACTACAGGGTGATGTCAAAAACTTTTTAACGCCCTTCGTATAAAAGCCAGAATCCCTTTCGCTATAGCAAGCACTTACAGAGGATACGCAAGCGAAAGAGTCTGAAATAATGTTGTAGCGGTTGGCACTACAATTTTATTTGAGTGTTTTTTGTCGCGTTAAGAACAAAAATATTTTTTTCATACCCACAGTTGTTTCCGCAGTTTTGGAGACACCATCGGGAAACATGGGTGCCGGGGAACTCTTTGGAATATGATCAAATATGGACCGAATAAATTCTCATTTCTGTCCACTCTATATCCATCATTTGATTTAATTTAAACCAAAACGAAAACCTCAACCCACAATCTCACGGAGCTCTGTCCCATCCCAAACTATCCTTACATAAAAAAATAAAACAACCTATCCCAAACATTACCCAACCAGAACATAGCATGTCGTTTTTAACTAATGCGCGAGCAAGAATGAAATTCCGTTCGGTCCACATTGTGGCCAGGCATTCCAAAGTCTAAAATCGGTTCCAGATGCCGGAAGGTCATGATGAAAGTGCCTTGCTAGATGCTGTCACTGCCGACGGCGGGCGACTGCGCATGGCTATTTGTCCCTCTTTAAACGCCGAAGGTCAACGAGGAATTGAACTCCCAATCACCATTCTTGAGAAAGGGCGATCAATACATGTGTGCGCGAAATGTCAAAAATTGTGAAACTACTGATTTTCAAACGTTTCACGTATAGGTACTCGCATATCAATAGCTTTGGGTACTCGTATCGCAAGGGAAAACCAGGTAGAGCGACCGCCTTATCGAACTAACATTGTCGGCATTGCAGGGCACCGATAGACGCGAAACGATCTCAATTTTCCAAAAAGAAATTATACATCTGTCGCGACTCCAGAAAAATACTCCAAAAACACGGCAGACACCCTGCACTGTAAGCGAATGATTATTGTGACGGATTGTGCACTACTCCAATCAAATGGGATTTTCAGTGATGTGTCTTGCGGAGACTATCGTCATGCACCAGTAAAAATTCAACTCAATGTTGTGACTTTTCCCGAAAGAAAAACGGAAGCAACGTGAAAAACCCCGCAAAAAGCCGAAAAATTTGGTGAACTTTCTTTGGAGAGTTTTTTTTTTTTCAGGGACCAAATTCAAAGCACCCGCGCAAATCAGCTTAACATGGTCTTTATCTCAGAATGCAGACGATAATCCAGCTAAGGCAGACACCGCTCACCCGCTGTGTTCTAAATTGAGAGTGCCTGCAAAAATTTTGCTTGTTGGAATTTTTACCAAAAACATGTAAGATTTGATTTTTGATTCCGATTGTTTGTTTCAAACCAATCGAAAATCCCATTAAAATGCCATGTCGGTATGGGAGAAATGATTGGCAAATGATCGTAACAAGTCATTAACAACATTGAACCATTCAATGCCCATGCATCGATTCTCTGTCATCAGAGAGCTTGAGATTTGCATGCAAACGATTTCTACATTTTTGGTGGTGGCTCACGCTGTGTGTCAAATTTTATGAATTCCAGAAAACCGCATGGGTGTTTTTGAATTACGTATATTTGTGAAATACTTTATCTTTTGTTGGCGAGATTTCGTGTAGCCGCTTGAGTGATCCAGCCAGCGAGTTTGCCATATTTTTAAATCTGTCAACGCATCACCCAAATGAAACACACGGCACTGCAATGAGTTATTTTGTATATGCCTAGGTACTTTGCACCGAAGACTGTCGAGATGTTTGGTTTTGTCACCGTCTGCGATTTTGACAAAGTGTATGCTCTGTTGTCTGCACAACAGTCGATTTTATTTTTGTGACAATCAAGCTTCGACATACCTAATCACATTTTTTGTGAAAATTGAGATCTCTTGCAGAAACTGGATGCAAGCGGAACACACTTTTGCAATCCTTTTTCCTCGAACTGCCTCAGACTGGAACAGCTTGCCGTGTGACTCTGCCATTGTTTCCAGAACCGTTAGAAAACTCTCCCGATTGTCAGAATTCCATCTGCTTTACCATGTAGTGCCCAAGAGTTGTTTTGAGTTCGCTGACATTTTAAACAAAGTTTTTTTATCCTCTTGACTGATAGTTTGACATTGTGTGAATCATGCATTTCAATTTGCCTTTTCCTGTTGAAATTATCAAAATATTCGGCGTGTGGACCAAACTCCATGACACAACTTCGGGATTCGTCCAAAATTCTACCGGAAAACGGTAACATTTCCGGAAAATTTCTCGTTTTTCCAGATAATTTTCCGCCTTCCGGTAAAATATCCGTGACTTCCGGACTGGTATAATTCCGTACTGGTATAATTACGGACTGGTATAATTCCGGACTGGTATAATTCCGGACTGGTATAAAAATGAGTCATTTGTGCCGGACTGGCATAATTCCGGACTGGTATAATCCAAACCCAGAAATCGTACACTCTAATAAAAACTTGCAGCAATAAACATGTAGCGGAGAACCACAGCTTGATCGCATTTTAGTTCTGTTGTTGGCATATATCACAGCGAGAACATAAATCATGCGCGCAGGCATATCTTGCTCACGGCTTTACTCACATGGGAAGAAGGTTATCGATGCTGCGCGTATGCTAATGTGACTTTATTCATTCAAAAGCGCCTCTATAATCAACCGCTTCTCACCAACCACATCTTTTGCGTGAATGTGCAGGCGTAAACTTTTCATGCGAATTTGGCGATTGGCAAATTGTTTTGTTTTTAGAAGCAAGCTCCTGAAGCAAGCTCCACAAATGAAGCACTTAGAAGCTCACTTAGAAGCAACTTCTAGCTCTTTCAAGCTTTTTTTTCAAGCTTTCAAGCTTTCAAGCTCTTTCAACTTCAAGCAACTTCAACTTCAAGCTCACTTAGAAGCAGCTCACAAATG
>JASGXE010014656.1:0-11115 GCA_030068105.1 Sinentomon sp. SZTP_YWyxl
GTTACTGTGTTGCATCGCAACAACAGAAGCAATCTGGCGAATTAGGGTTCCTTAAATGAAATTAAAGCAGGCTATAATAAGTCCAGAATGGTTGAAGCTTGTGCTCCATGTGGACACTCAGAGGCCTGGAGTATCTCGTGATTGGCATTATTATGCGCTCGGATTTAGCGCAAATAAGAGTCCCCTCGCTTTCAAGTTGCCATAAAAGAGTAGCCAGGGTTGACCCGGAACTATTTGTACACCCTGTATGTACATAAAGAACAAGGAAAACGATTGCACTCAGCAATGGATGCTGGAAACGCTGAGAGAAACGGATAAAAATCTGAAATGTGGGGAATTTTTTAGGATCCGAGGTCGTGGGTTCGAGTCCTGCAAGGGGCTCAAATTTTCGCCAAGGCGCGAGTCAAATTTCCCAATGAAGGAAGAGTGATGGATTTTTGAAAAGGGTGAAGTTTTTCGCTAGAATTCTTGATCATTCGTTTTCGGTGTGGGTAATTTTCGGCAATGAAAATGGGTAATTTTCGGCAATGAAAATGGGTAATTTTCGGCAATTTTTAAAATTTTGCATTTCGCGTGTAATTTTGTGTGCGTAATTCAAAATTTTCGTTTGTGTTTTTTTTTATTTAAAAATGCTTTTAATTTTGGCTTGGAGGCGTCGACAAAGAATAATTTTTTGGGTCAACGCTGGTGGGCGTTTTCACTACTACCGGCTGGTATCGAGAAGTCTAGTAATCAGCTTTGCCGCCCTCGCAAAGAAAGAGCTTTGCCGCCCTCGCCTGCAGAACCACCAGGGGACAAGTCATTTTTGTGAAGGTTGCGCTTAGAGTAATTTAAATATTGTTTTTTCCTCCTGCTATACCATTGGTATTGTTTGCGGTGAAAACCAATGTGGCGTGATAAAGATTTGCTTACAATGTGACTTCAAACCAGGAAAAAATGGAGATTGCGTTATTCCTATACCAAATTACCGCAGCGCAATTGCTACACTCTAAATCAAAGTATTCCGATTGGAGCATCTTCGAAACACTTCTTTAACACGAGCTTAGATGGAAGTGTATCTTTCGGAACATTTTTGGAACACGTAATGTGTTCTAGAATTCTATTTTCGGTCCAAAATTGGAACATATGCTATTTGGAGCACATTAAGTGTTCCAAATCACCTATGTGTTCCAAATTTGTGACACGAAAATGGCATTCCAAGTGCGCATATAACGTGTTCAAAAACGTGCCGAAAATATCTTTTCTCTCTCAGCCTGGTTTAAAAGTGTGCCAAAGGTGTTTTAAACGGAAGCCTCTAATTTAGGGTGTATACAGCCGGGACTTTTCCCCGCAAATGCAGATGTCAACGTGAATGAGACAGTCATATTCCGTCATTTTTACATCGAACATGTCTCGGAAGGGCACAGCGCGATTCAATTTTGTTCCGTTCTGGAACCACTTTAGAGTCAGATTTAATCAAACCACTTCGGGTGAAAGCGTTTGACGGAAATTTGTTTAGGAAACTGATTCGGATGTTCCCGACGTTTTGCTTTGTTCTCGCTCAACTTTCAACTTTTTCGGAAGTGGTTTGTTGTCGAAAAAGTGTTTTTGTCCTTAAAGAAATGCTTCCATTGTGAGAGGTAGACTTTTGAGTGTCCTATAATAAGAAGGTCATAAGTTTTCCCTGGAAAACTTTCGATCACGTGTCCCGTTTTTCCTTGACGTCTCCGCAGAAGCGCCGGGATCTTTTTAATTTGACCCGAAATAGGGCGGAACAGCTCTACCGGAAGGGGCTGTGCCGCCTTCAGCTTTTTCTCCTTAAGTCAAGTCCTCAGATCCTTGAAGGGTTTGCGCTATTTTTTGATCACAAGTCACGTTTCCCCTCTTTTTCCCATTGGCTTTCGCCCTGCGGCTTTCAAAAGAAAATCTCGCCATTTTCCGCTTCGCAGATTTTTCTTGCTCCTGAGAAAACATCTTGATTTTGTACATCACGCAGGTGGAAACAGTGAAAAACAGAAACTTTTAGCATACGAATAAAACTCGTGTCTGTGCCAGTATACACTCAAAATTTGATATTTCCGTTCGGAACCTCCACAGGAACACCTTTTTAACACGGGTTTAGATTGAAGTATTCATTTCTGAACATCTTTGGAACACATGCGACTTGGTGCACATGAAGTGTTCCAAATCGCTTTTGTGTTCCAAATCTGCTATGACAGAAAGATGGTGCTCCAAGGACATATTTCGTGTTCGAAATACGTCCCGAAAAGATCGCTTGCACCGAAGCCTATGTAAAAAAGGGTGTTCCGTACGGAAAACTAAATTCAGAGTGTACACTCAAAAACACGGAGTTTAGGTTGAACACCACATTTTAACATGGGCTTAGATAGGATGTGTTCTTTTAAGAACATTAATGGAACACGTGGTGTGCTCACGGAACACACTGAGTGTTCCAAAGCTGTGACAATTTGGACAATTTCTCACAGATTTGGAACACATAAGCGATTTGGAAAACCTTTAGTGCTCCAAATGGAACACTCAGTGTGCTCCAAAAACGCACCACGTGTTCCATTAATGTTCTTAAAAGAACACTTCCTATCTAAGCCCATGTTAAAATATGGTGTTCCAAATAGAACTTCGTGTTCAGAGTGTAGTTTTTTGACGTAATCCGCAATCCTTCGAAGAATGCTGCTCCCTTGAGTGTTGCTTTGTTTCAGTGAGTATGATGCGGACATGAAAGTGTCGGGGAAAAGCAAAGGGAAACACACAAATTAAAAAAAAAATTGTTTTTCATGCGATGCAAAGATTGTCGTCAGTATTAAAAGAAATGGAAATTAATCGAATTTCAGCAAAATCGCTTGAAAATTGGGCTCTGAAACGTGGCACATGCGAATTCGCGCGTCATGAAACAAAAATAATTTATCACAACAATGACAATTATTTTGACAATTGAAAGAATCTCTCCTCATCAAAAGTTTTCGAACATGGGAATTCATTTTCAGGCGCCATTTAGAATCAATGGCAAAACGTCGGGACGCTCGTGTAAGGCGTGAATTTCCATCAAGGCCTGTTGAAATTAGATGGCCCCTGTATCAGCCAGTGCTAAAAAAGTTCTCGTGTGTTCGAGGACGTTTGGTATAATCCGTATGAAGTTGAACAAATGGAAAATAAATGCCTCCTTTGTTTTCAAGCACAACAAAAGGAAACTCGAAAACTCTCATTTCTACGCCTGGATCGTTTTTGGAAAATTTTTATCGCTAGTGTTTTCTTTTAGTCGTTTGCTGCTAAAAGAAATCACCTCTACCCTGGCGACGTGGTGCATAAGCGTGCCATAAGGAAAGTGCTCTTATCTAGCAAAAGATAGCTCTTGGCAAAATTTCTTTCCTTCTTTAAACTCTCGGTCAGAGAGAAAAAATTCTCGCTGCAGGCAAACAGGAAAAGCTCGGGGTAAGACATAACGAAGAGAGAAAAAAATCACATTATTTAATAAGAATGGCGATTCCGAACCAGCTTTAATCTTTTTAATTGGGATGTTTCGGGTCACGCGCCGAAAGAATTAAACGTGTCCATTCTGGCTTTGCTTGCAGTGGCGTCAAACCATCCTTCCCCCGTCAGTCCGCATTTTCTGTGCGGTTCCTGCAAGCAAGTCGCGTAAAAACCAGGATTTCCGAAACAAATGCTACCCCTGACATTTATCGAACGTATGCAAACGCAATTATATAGTGTGAAGCGGATTGCAGCTTTTGTTTTGCAGGGGCAGCGAATTTTTACGGGCCCAGATTTTAAATTTTCGATGTCGATGAATTTTCCTCGCCGACTTTCTCCTTTAGAAAAGCGACATTGTGAGGAGATACGGTCTGATTACTGAAAAGCTTAGTGCTTTGAAAAGTGAAGCCCCTATCCGAGCTTGCTGACAATCCTGAATAGTGGTGGCAGAATTATATTTCCCACGGACTCGTTAAAAATATCGGTTGCAGTTCGGAATACCTGCCGACATTTCAAAAATACTGGCCTGAACAAGTTTTCATGCACATTCAAGTCGCCTGAATGGGATAGGAAGACAGGGTTAAGCTATTATAGTTAGGATAGAAGAGGTAGGATACAGGTTAGGTAAGGAGGTATAGTTTTAGTTGGATTTGGGTTGGGTCAGTTTTCGTATAACACAGAGCAAGGATGCAAACTCGTTCAGTCCAATTTCGGCAGGTATTCCGAACTCCACCAAAATATCGACTGGTGAGATTTTTTCACAAAAATACCTCTGCAGAAATTAATTCCCTCTTCCCGAAATCTATCGCTGGAATCCTCCGTTGCAATCTGGCACTTTTATTTCTACTGCGAAACTTTTTTTTATATATCATCATTTTACGGTGAATCCAAGGCTAAAACAGATAGAGAAAACGTTTCGGAGGCAACACTTTTAAATGGGGAAAACAAATGAGTTTGTGTTATGCAATTTCGTCGCCCCCGTCTTCCGCGAGAATTTTCAGTATTGTATTCTTGCCACTAAGTTTGAAAAAATGACGCTAAAAAGTAAAAACGTCGTTACAGGTGCCTGGTGACGAGTTCCGTTCTTCCAATATCGCTGAACTGTCGCTTGTGGACAACCTTATCATGGTTTTAAATGGGCTATTGCATAAAGTTTAATGGCTTAGTTTAATGACGCAATGGACATTTCATGTTCCGCATTTATGAGAATCAATAGAAGACTGTAGCCGTAATGCTTCCCAAAATACCGTTTCTACAGTGTGTCCCATGAATGCCAATGTGTTGTTTGGCTCCTTGGAAGAGGGTTTTTGCCTCTATTTCACCTTTTATTTTCAGCGAATAACAGAAACATAAATTTGTGAATAAAAATGGTTCCCGGGTAAAGTTTTCAGTTTTTCTTTTCGCTGCAAAACTTTGGTGGCAAATTGGTGTCAGGAAAAGGCCACGACAAATTTGTGGCTCCACCATTTTGTGGTAACAATGCCACCAAATAGTGACAGATTTTTCGGGAATCCTCACTAGATTGGTGGCAATTTTCCGGTATGCTTGATATTATTTGTCATCATTTAACGGCATTTAATATGCCGTACAAAATGGCGAGAATTGCCATCAAATTAGTGTGGTCGGTTCTGCTCCTTTTCTCGTAATTTGCCGCCAATTTTTCAGTGATTGTTATGAACAACATTTTCAACTCTGACAAAATTGTGACGAACCAGCTCCACAACACGATACGGGGTGTCTGAAAGGTATGCCAATTAACAATTTTATGCGAGGTGTCCCAGCATCTAGACAAAAAGAATTAAATAGAAATGTTGAAAAAATGTACCATTCCGGATTTATGGGTCCCCAAAGACCACCAGAATGGACCACAGGTTGTACCTGAAAGAGTGAAAAAGTAAAAGGTGAAATGGAGTTTTCAAATTCATCATGTTTGTTCTTCGTGGTAACACAAACAAAAAGATAAGGGCGACCGTTTTTGAAAAAAATTCCGCTACAAGCGAAAACGAACACCCCCATCTAACGTATTTGTCAGCAGAGCATACCACGTGGCTTGCACCAGTTACCATCAGAACACCGAAGATAAGCAACGTTGGGCCAGGATAGTACTTGGATGGGAGACCAACTTTGTACCCCTGGTTGTGCTGCTGGAAGAGGGTATTAGTCGCCAAAGTCCCTCGTCCTTCGGATGGGATGTCAAGCAGGAGGTCCCATGTGCGTAATCACGTCTAATGCGCACGTTAAAGAAAACACTTAGCCGCGGGTCCAGAAAGAGGCCGGGCAAGTTACACTACAGAGAAGGCCATTCGTCCAGGCAGCGATTGCTGTCCGCACCAACAGCAGCTGTGTCATGAAATATAACTTGCCACCAGTCCCAGGATGTTCGCAAGTAAAGACCCATAACAAATAATGTCGGTGCAGGAAATGTGAAACCGCGCACACGGGTTGAAGGTCCCTTTGGCTGTAGCTCGTTAGAAAAGTGTCGTTCGCTAACTCCGAAGGCGGATTTCATTCCCTTGAGTATTTCAGACCCGTTTCCGGGTTGTTGAACGATTTTTAAGCGCTGCTCTGTAGATGCTTCAAATTTTTATAAGTTTTTGTACGTTTTTTTCGTTCGTTTCAGGATCCTCGCATGGACGTTCTCATCGAACAGCTCAACACCTACGCCAAACACGGCATCCCTCGTCAGAATCATCTTTTGAACTTCGAGGATGACAGCGAAGAGGTGGAGGAGGGTGAGTTATTGTTATTGTGCATGCGAACCCTCTTTGGATTTACGGATGATTTGATCACAGAACAAGTCGCTGAGCCACCGTCGCCGCTTCTCGGCGTCCACGTCTCACCAAAGCAGAAGACCTGATGATGAGGCAACTGTTGATGGGCATCATTTTTTGCACTACTTATTTGAAAGAATTTTGCAAAGTCGGATTGGAAGCTGGCAAATCCAGGCTTGGAGAAGATGCTCTGACCGTTGACCGCGCGCACAGCACGGTTGTATGCGACACATGTTGATGTTTTCGTTGGTCGTAGCAGCGCAATATGCCTTCATGCCGTCTCCCTTCCTTCCTTCCCTCACCCTTCCTGTTCTCTCCCTTCCTTCCCTCAACCTTCCTGCCCTTTTACCCTTCCTGCCCTCGCCCTTCCTGCCCACTTCCCTTCCTTCCCTCGTCCTTCCTGCCCACTCCCTTCCTTTCCTCGCCCTTCCTGCCCTTTCCTTTCCTTCCCTCGCCCTCCTGTCCACTTCATTCCTTCCCTCGCCCTTCCTGCTCACTCCCTTCCTTCCCTCACCCTTTCTGCCCACCCCTTCCTTCCGTCGCCCTTCCTGTCCCTTCCTTTCCTGTCCCTTCCTTTCCTGTCCCTTCCTTTCCTGTCCCTTCCTTTCCTGTCCTCTCCCTTCCTGCCCTAGCGCTTCCTGTCCTCTCCTTTCCTGCCCTGACTTTTCTGCCCTCACCTTTCCTGCCTGCTCTCACCAACTTCAGCAGTAACGTTTTGACTGCCGGGAATGTTCAAAAAATTTCAACAATGGCGACAATTTAATCAGGCCTATATGGGTAATGTGATTCTGTCGCTACTGAACCTGCACTCGTTTCTTGCTTTGTGACATCATGTCCTTTCGTTGTATTGCGCGTCCTGGCCCTTTCTGTGTCTCAAACAGTTCCACGCTCTAAATTGGTGTTTTCCGTTAGGAACACCTATGGAGTACATTTTTAACACGGGTTTAAATGGAAGTGCTTCCTTCGGAACATTTTCGGAAAACGTGAATGTTTTTGAAGAAACACAATTTTCCTGTCACAAAATTGGAACATATGCACGAGATTTGGTGCACATGGAGTGATCCAAATCGCTTTGTCCAAAATGCGTGACATGAAAAGTGTTCCAAGAACGCATAACATGTTCCAAAAACGATCCAAAGAGAACACCTCCATCTCAACCCGTGTAAAAAGGTGTTCCAAAGGTGTTTCGAACGGAAAGACATCAATTTAGAGTGTAGGAACTATTTTTGTTTTTCTTACTTGTTTCACCCACTTTGTAACATGTGTTACTAACTTCCCTGATGCAAAATGCTGCAGGTTAACAACCCCATAACCTTGTAAAATTGGCGCAGGTCGAGCAGTTCAAGGCGTCTTTTTTCCAAAGGGCACAGTGTCTGCTGCAGCAGGCCTTGTCAGATGCCCAGAAATGAAACATTCCAACCTGAAGGGTCTGTTGAACCATACAATTGTACTGGGTGCAGGATAAGCCATTGGTGCCAATGAGGCGCGGTAACTATCCTCCTTGCATGTATTGGAGTCGACCTGTGAGTCAGCGTTTTGCTTCGCGTTTTCTTGCGAGGTCAGAAGCAAGGCGAGGTCAGAAATTCTTGCGAGGTCAGAGGCGAGGTAGTTCAGAAATACTTGCGAAGTCAGAGGCAAGGCAGGTCAGAAATTCTCACGAGATCCGAAGCAAGGCAGGGTCAATTATACTAACGAGGCATAAAGCAGGTCAGAAATTCTCGCTAATAGGTCTGAATCAAGGAGAGGTCAGAAATTCTCACGAGGCTAAAATCAAGGCGAGGTCAGAAATTCTTGCAAGGTCAAAAGCAAGGCAATGTCAGAGATTCTCACCAAGTCAGAAGCAAGGCGAGGTCGGAAATACTTGCGAGGTCAGAGGCGAGGCAGTTCAGAAATACTTGCAAAGTCAGAGGCAAGGCAGGTCAGAAATTCTCACTAGGTCTGAATCAAGGAGAGGTCAGAAATTCTCACGAGGTCAGAATCAAGGTGAGATCAGAAATTCTTGGAAGGTCAAATCAATGCAATGTCAGAAATTCTCACGAGGTCAGAATCAAAGTGAGGTCAGAAATTCTTGCTAGGCCAAAACAAAGCGATGTCAGAAATTCTCACGAGGTCAGAATCAAGGCGAGGTCAGAAATATTTGCGAGGTCAGAGGCAAGGCAGGTCAGAAATTCTCGCTTGGTCTGAATAAACGCGAGGTCAGAAATTCTTATATACGAGGTCAAAACAAGACGATATCGTCGCGCAATACTTATGCCGCATGGCGATGGTGACGGGTTTTTCTCATAGATGCGTGTAAAAATATTCACTGTAATGAATTTCGCGAAAACTGGGCTCTCTAGAAAACAAAGTTCCGCATTTGTACGAGATAGCCGCTGTTAAAATCTGTCAATTTTAGGAAGCCTCGCGTAAATTTCGGTTGAGTCCTCGAAAGCGTAAAGAGATAGAAGTGAGCTTTTGGAGGCAACACTCAATTGGGTAAAACACATGAATGGGTGATGTGTACTGGCGGCGGAATTAATGTACCTACTCATACATGCAAAAAATTACGACTGTTTAGATTTTAGCAAAAACTCCATGCTGTAGAAATTAAAGTTCCATTTTTATAACCGAGTCCAAAACCTTACAGCTCCAGAAACCTCTGTTGCAATCTGGTGCTTTAATTTCTACCGCCTGCATAAGAATAAAAAGAAAGAAAAAAAAAAGTTTCGGAGGCAAGAGTTGGATGAGAAAAACACATGTGTGGGTACATTAATTCCACCGCTACTATAGACACCACTGTATGCGCATGCCCAAAGAGCGGTATTCAGGGTCCTGTTTGGAAGAACGTGTACAGACGCAGGTCTGACATACAGCAAGCCTGCCTTACGGCCGACCACAGATGTCAAACCGACCGGGGACCAAAATGTGCGACTTTTCGCTCACCTTGCCTCGACTTTTCCAGGTGAGGGCATCGTTATAAAGATTCATCCCGAGTTTCCACTACCTATGCAGTCTGCTGGCGACGCGAAAATGAGAAATTTAGATAGGCCCTCGTATACCTATATGCGTGCTTGTTTCGGGCCTGATGGGCCTGATTACCCTGGCTATAGGGTAAAAATTCAACTGCTGTTTCCTTTTGCCGGCAAATCGGTTGTTCTTAGCGTCATCGACAGAATCCCAACGAACAGCCTTTTCCTGGCCCGAGGACATTAGGCTCTCCCATATCTGTCGATGTCGAACAGTGAAGATGCAAATTAGATCTTCGTCTCGAAGGGTGTTCCATAGGTTGCAGAAAGTCACTTCGCACGTGCTTTGGAGTGCTTTTTCGTGATTTTGAAACCGAGGTCCAAGGCCCCATTTTGCCCCTCGGAATACCGCAATAAGGTCCATCAAGGCCCCATTTTGAGCCTCAAAAAACCTCAGCAAGTCCTCCAAGGCCCCATTTTGGACCCGCAACAAGGACCGCAACCAGATTCATCAAGACCCGCAACAAAGGTTCATCAGGGCCCCATTTGTGAACCCCGGAATACCAGCAAGGTCGACAAGCCCCATTTTGATCTTGGAAATACCATCAAGGTCAATCGGCATCCCATTTTGAGCCTCAGAATATCGCAGCAAGGTCCTCCATGGCCCCATTTTGAGCATTAGAATATCGGAACAAGATTCAACAAGGTCCCATTTTGAACCTCAGAATGCCAGAAAGTTACATAACGCCATATTCTGACACTCCGAATACCATAGTAAGATCCCCATTAGACATCCTTTGTGCCTCAGAATACCGTAACAAGGTCCATTAAGACCCCATTTTGAGCCTCCCGGATACATGCCAGGTCAACCTTTACGACCTCCCTGTAGATACACGAAGGGTGGGCTCATCGGGGCAGTTGACTAGTTCTGCTCCGGAACTCCCAAACGTGAATCTTTCTTTGCTATTTTTATTTTTTTTTCTATTTTTAGCACTCTGCGACGGCTTGTTTGCGTACATGTCTTTCTTAGCTCGGATTTTGCAACCCGGTCGTCGGCCGTTTTGTGCGGCTTTTTTTTGCTATACCAATGTTTGCTTTTTCAAAAAGATTTCTTTTTTGCTCAACTATCTTTTTCGGAAAAATATTTACTTTAGCTTTCGTGAATTTAAGATCTGAATGATCGCGGTGTTTCAAAACAATTTTGCTCTCGCCAAATGTGCATGCGGGCCGTGTATAATTTTTTTTTTTAATTTTGTTTTTCAAATTTTTTTATTTTTTTTTATATTTTGTATTACAAATTTTTTATTCAAAAGTTTTTTTCGGGCCGGCTTTTGGCTGTCCGCAAAAGCCGTCTGCGCACAGACTCGACGTAAGGATGCAATTTCACAATTTAACATTTGGGCCGCGCAGTACCCTTCGCAACAACAGAAAATCTGGAGAGAGAAAAAATTTAAAATGTCATGTGTACGAGGATAGAAATCAATTTTCTCGACACAAGTCCGTCCGCTGAACTGGCTATGGCTCCGAAGAGGAGTGCAGGAGCCAATGGGGAATCCATTTACGAATTTTGGCGCGAATGGTTTTCGTAAATAGCAGGTAAGAGTGCGTAAAAGAGTGCAAGGTGTCGATACATGCTGCAATGCGAATTATAAGATTTGGATTTTAGATTTTTAGATTTACAGATTTTTATAGAATATTTAGGTAGATTTTTAGATTTAGTTTTTTGGATTTATAGATTTCTTATAGATTACTTATTTATAGATTTGTAGATCACAAATTAGATTTTTATAGATTTATTTAAAGACAATTTATAGATAAACACGTAGATTCGATTTTTAGATTTAGATTTTAGATTTTGAATTTAGATTTTTATATTTGTAGATGATTATGCACAGATTATGTCAGGACTTTTATTGGTTTATTTTTTAATTTTT
>JASGXE010014657.1:0-18883 GCA_030068105.1 Sinentomon sp. SZTP_YWyxl
TAATTTTAGATGTGAACGCCTAAAATTAATGATCATTAAGGGAACGTCATCAGGAAGATATTTTTTTTAATTATGTTCCGAACATAATTTATTTTTAATGACGTTCAAAACGTTTCGTGGTTTTGCGGTCGCTTGAGCGCTTTTGAACGTACAGAAGCGCAAATTCGACAAATCATGCTGCTGAAATGTTGCTGGCCATTCAAGGACACCACATTCCAAAAAAGAAAAAGACAGAACAGCTTCAAATGCCCACCAAAAATGAAAAACTTTTTTAATGGAATCTGAAACTTTTGTGGAGCGGCTGCGCATCGAACCCGGGTCCTCTTGGTCAGCAGTCGAATGATCTACCACTGAGCTACACCCCCAAAGTGGAAATTTTGTTCTAAAAGAACGCTCATATTTCACTGTTGCTGTTTCGAACGAAATTTTCAAGGGGAACAGCAAGCACAATCCGCAGTCTTTTTTAATGATGTTTGGCGAAAATGCAAATGTAAACGGGTCAAAATCAATGATCATTTTTCGACCGTTTCGATTTCTGAGCTTCCTTTTAATAATCATTAAAATTCAGATGTAAACACGGTATAAAGTACACTCAATTGAACCTGAAAATTAAACGCGTAATTTAAGTAGGCTTTTGAACGGAAGAAAAGATTCTGACCCCATTCTGTAGTTGCCAGTGTAATTCCTGAACAGTGCGGAAATATAACTCAGAGTCTTGTTGCTGCTGTGAATTTTGTTGCTGGAATCCACCCCTTCGGATCGTGTCAACAACTCCTTGGCGTCACTCTTTGTGAGTCTAGCGTACGTCTCCAGAATTTTCGGGTCATCTCCTTTTGTACTGCGGTCCCTCAACAAGCAGGGGATGATATATTTTGTGTCGATCGCTTTGAACGTGTCTCGCATTCTGTGATTGCCGCACTGACCGACCAGCTTCTCGACACAAACCATGATGTGGTCGAAGAATCGTTCGTGAAGTCGCTCGTTCATTGTCATCGTCCGCTTCTCAGCAACCTTTACCTTCAGAAACTTCATCCACGGTCTAATAGTCATTCCCTGCGGGGGAGGAATACAAAATTTAAAAAATCGAATTTTACATTTTCTCAATTTTCGATTTCCTAAAGGAAGATTAATCGGTGGATCGCCGCGATCCGCGGATCGTCGAGAGATGAACTGTAAATGTCTGTGGCAACCAGCTCACCACTCATCGATCTGAGGATCGCGGCGATCCGACGATTAATCGTCGTTTTGGAAATCGGCCGAATATAAATGAAAATTTATTATTTATCAAAGCGATGTCTGATCCAACCGGGCTTTCAAAAAAGCAGTATAGGCCTACTTGTTTCCCACGACTTTTTTGGTTTCATGCCTTGCCCATAAAATTGACGGTGAGAAATTTTGGATTTTCAATGGAGCGCGTACCTGAGCATCAAAGATGAGCATCTCCGAGTGTGATGTGCATCAATCGATGCAGGGTGAACTTCATGTTTAGCTTGTTCTGTGAATAGATTTCGTGAAAGCTTTCGTTGACTTTATTATGTATTTGAAGCAACGGAATCGAAGTTCCGAACAAAGACAGATCTCAAGATGTCACTTGGCTGTTAGGCTTGACTTGAGTCATTGCTACTTTGAGACTTGACTTGAGTCATTGCTACTTTGTTAAGTGCTGCAGTAGAATCGCACTGGCAGCGACGGAAGTAATGTACTCTTACTTGTGTTTTTCCTAATTAACTACTGCCTCCGAAACTTTTTTTTTATTTCTTTTTACTCTTATCCAGGCGGTAGAAATTAAAACGCCTGATTAAAACAGAGCTTTCTGGAGCTGTCAGATTTTGACCTCGGTTACGTTAGAGGATCTTTTGATTTCTGCAGCATGGAGTTTTTGCTAAAATCTGAACAGTCGCTATTTTTACATGTATGAGTAGATTAATTCTGACGTCACTTTACCATATCACAGTCAACAAAGCAGCAATAATTCACGCCGATGTCTCAACCAAGTGACGTCTTTTAAGAATTGGGCAATTGACTGCGAAAAGAAAGAATGGGTGAGAATGGATAAAAACATTCGCTCAAACCTGGACAAATACAGTAAAGTAGATAAGAGCCATTGTAGCGGTTGCAAAGACGGGTTGCGCACCAACAATCTTCTTGTCTATGAGCAAGACCAGACCAAATGCAATTGGACCACGCAGACCTCCGTAAGCCAGGACAAACATATCGACAAGGCTCAACTTATTAAGGCGGAACTTGTTCACAATGAATGACAAAATTATCACCACTATGAAAGGAAAGAATACGAAAAAGGAATAACCTGGAATGTTTTTCAACCTGCAAGCAATGTTTCAAAAAGTTGGAAAAAACCAACATAGCCGTGATTGTTGTTGGCGTGGAGAAATTACCTGGAACTTAAAAAGATAATATATCTTTTGTCGAGAGATAAATTGACACCATCATCCTGGCATGCGGCGAGTGGACGACTATCCTCGTATCCTGACGTTTTCATTTTAATCTCCACAACTTATACGGATTAAGAAAATTGAGGATACAGATTATATGCTATTGCAATGTTTGAGGTTAGATGTTACATTCTTCAGTAAGGATCTATGCAAGGATATGTGTATTAACTGAGTTCTGAAGTTGGGTCAACCCGCTTTTACTGGGATATTTCAAGTGGGTAATTCAAATTGAGCTCAGAACTTCTGCAAAATGTGTGCGACTTTCCAAATATGCGAAAAAAGTCATGGAGGTAAAATACGAATATCTCCACAAATCTGTTTATCAAGAAATTCAAACCACCTTAAATGTTTCATTTTGGATCAATTTTAATATTTCCGTTTATAGAAATTTAAATCACAATGAATGTTTTCTTTTGAAAAAATTCTTCCGTTTGCCAAGCAATTCAAACCACACTTGAGTGACATCTTTTGGATCAATTTTAACGCCTCAAATTTAAATACTTCATGCAATTCAAATCACACTGAATGTTTTCCTTTGGATCAATTTTTATGCTTCCGCAGTTATCAAGCAATTCAAATCAAAGTGAATGTTTTCATTTGGATCAATTATAATGCTGTGGTTTGTTGCTTACAGACACATTCTTTTGCAGTTTTTGGTTCTGAAAGATAATCCTGGGAAATCCGGTGACTTCGTAAAACGCCGCTGACTGCATATCTGTCAAAATTACAAAATTCTCTGACTGAATGCTGCATTGTTTCAACTCAAAACGTTGCACGCCGAATTTTTGATTTCCCGTCAAAAGTGCCCGTTAATTCATGGTAAGTCATTATTTCTCGGATTTCAGTAACATAGGTACACTTTTCTTTGAAATTGTTTCCATGCCTTTCGCAATGAGGAAACGGGCAGTGAGGAAGTTTCATAGTAATTTTTTCCACAAAGCTTTTCACCTGAGCTGTTGCCAGCCAGCACAGTTGGATTGTATTGCGCAGTGTAAAGCAAAATAAGACTGTGGACAGTTTTGTTGCAAGGTTCAATATATGTCGCGAGGTGATCCTAACCGGGATTTGCTCACCCATAATCCTGTAAAGGGCTGCAAAGACCAGCGTCATCACAACAAACCAGGTGTTCCAAGCATGGAGGTCGTAGACGGTCGAAACGCCAAGGAAAATAAATATTATCGCCTCCGATGTGTTGCTTATCATCTTCACCGTTTGTCTGATTGTGATGCGTGATTTGCTGTCAAAATTGAGTTCAACGTAACGTTTCATTGTGATGCCACAGAATGTCATTGCCAAAATGCTGGACATGTGAAATGTTTCAGCGTTGAGCCAGCAGATGTATGCCATCGCCAAGACCATGATTGGTTCGACAATTCGGATCGCGTTGGTGAACCTGAAAGTAAATTTGGACATTTCGACCTTCACTGATTTTTAAAGACGAGGCTGAAATTATGTAAAAAATTAAGAATAACAAAGAAGCGAATTAAAGAATGAAAAATAAAATGAATGGCGTGTCCTGTGGAGTTGTACCTCATCTATTTCCCACCGATATTTTATCAAATTATCAGACACTTCTTCCCTCTCTCGACCGAAAATGCGATGAACTCTTGTCATCGTCACCGCAAAATGCAAATCTTTTATGCACAACCTTTTTCAAGGTGCCAATAAAGAAAAAAAAAACCACGAAAGCAAAACGTTTGCCTCATGGTTTCTTTATTCGGCACAAAACAGCAACTAAACTTAAATTTTAGTCAATAATTCGATATTCCAAAGAAGGTCGTTTGTTTGATTTTATATAATTCTCTGCCAATATTGAGGGATTTTAAGTGGCTTGGAACATTTCAGTGGCGAGAATTCTGAAACCATATACTCGTATTTTCCATAAATTCATCAGCACTTTACAAGTTCTTCAGATTCCGTTTAGTGGAAAGCACATTCAATACGAGTAGTTTATTTCAGGGTCTCTTTTTCTCACTTTCTAAGAGCGCCGCGCGAAAAATGGATGGCAGTTGAACGCAAATGTGCCACCAAAAAACGTGTAGAAAAAAGTAGACTCATCTAACCAACCTTGTCACAAATCCAGTGAAAAATCCCCACAAGATGCCAATTATGACCCCGCCGATAGCAACAACGAAAAACGAAGCAAACCCGCTAATTACGTCTACGTAGATGATGTTCTCTTTGCCCATGGCAGTGTAGCCAGCAAATATGTTGTAGAGAACCTGAAATAAAATAATAAAAAACACAAATTATTACTCTGGACTGAGATTCATTTAAGACATTTTCTTTATGATTTTTTGTGGTTTCAAAATGCAGGTTGGCAGATTCATTGCCGTTCTCATTTTGACGCGTCAAGAATGGGTAAGTATACGGAGTGTTCAGTAATTGACGGGCCATAGGAGATTTTATCGGAATTTTTAAGCACGGGGCAATGTAATTCTCCATCTCGCATGCACCGCAAAACGCATTCCTTCGTGCAATGCGTTTTGCAGCGCATGCGAAATGGAAAATAAGATTGCCCCGTGCTTAAAAATTCTGACAAAAATCTCCTATGGCCCGTCAATTACTGAAGACCGTGTATGAGCGGGCCGAAGTGGACTAGGACGGGAAACCTGATAGGTTTTGTATCTATGTATGAGCGGGTCGAAGTGGACTAGGACGGGAAACCTGATAGGTTTTGTATCTATGTATGAGCGGGTCGAAGTGGACTAGGACGGGAAACCTGATAGGTTTTGTATCTATGTATGAGCGGGTCGAAGTGGACTAGGACGGGAAACCTGATAGGTTTTGTATCAATGCTAGTGGCTTTTAAAAGAATTAAAATAGGGATAAGTAAAATGGTGTCGCACATGAATCCTGCTGTTTTCAAGGAGTTGTTTTCATGCGCGGAGGCGGCATTTACTATTGGTACCGCAAGCCCCACAACCAGCAACGGGAGTTTCATTTATCCATTGCACAGTCGATGCCAAGAGGCGCGGGGGACAAACAAAAGGACTCTTGGGCAAGATCGCAAGCTTTATTTCACTTACTGTCAATGGGCCGACAAAAAAACAAAAAACTCACAACAGCGATGGCATCATTGAGCAGCGATTCACCAAACACGACAACATGGAGCACCTCGTCAACCTGGATCTCCTCGAAGATTGCTATCACAGCAACCGGATCAGTGGCAGATATCAATGTGCTGAAGAGCATGACGTCCAATAGTGGCAGGTCAAAACCGAACAGATCCGACAAACCAACTGCCCACAGAGAGATGCCTGAAAATTCAGTGATGTGCAGTCTGGGTACAAGCAAAACGCAGAAACAGTTGCGATTTTCTCAGGCGGCAAACTGGAACATCACTGATAAAATATAGAAAGCATCTAATGATCATCTATGATAAAATACGCAACAACACGATCGTTAAAATATCAACCCGTGATGTTTGCAAAGAAACCTTTGTTGAAAACTTGTGTCAAAACTTGAGCGTCAACACTCCGTGAATGAACCAAAAGCAAAGATCGCAGCAAAAATGAAAACATAATAAGCAATTGCGGTTACGCATTTCAGATCTCTTGACTCGACGCATTGTGGAAGTGGAAGAGAAATCTCGCTTGCTTTCTTTCGTTGTATTTTTGTACCCGGCTGATCAAAATGGCTTGACGTCTCGATTCTCTTCCACGTTTGTCTTTTTTTAATGTTGCTCAGCTACACTTTTTGATTTTTTGTTTTTTTCCTCTCGAATGGTTTGAAACATTGTTTCTTTGTTTCGGTGAAACAAACATTGTTTCGGGGAAACATTGTTTCGTTGAGCTAGGAGATTTTGATCTAGATTCACTCTGTGGCTGTAGGTTTACAGAGAGCCACTGTTACTTGTTCTAAGCTTGAAAGCAGTTGATTCCTTGTGGCTATAGGCTTCTGGAGAGCCACCTGTTTTGTTGCAATATGCCTATTTACAACCAGTCTACGGGCTCGGCTAAGAAGGCTGGAGCACAGATGCCGAAACTTAGTCGGGTGGATACTCAGTCAGCAATGATGGAGCCCAATGGTGAATTGGTTGATGTCGTTTGTGAACTGAAGCAGAGTATTCAGTTCATGAGCAACAAGTACGATGAACTGGTTCAGTTGGTGACCGGTTATAAGGAGGAGATAGTAGAGCTGAAGGCTGAAAACCTTGATCTGAAAAAGCGTGTGATGGAACTTGAGAACTTTAACAGGATGGAAAACGTTGAAATAAAGGGAATCATCCCTCCTGATGGCACCATTTTGCAAGCCGATGCTGTGCTGTCCAAAATTGCGACAGCAACTGGGGTCAAGATTGATATCAATTCAGACACTCATGCTTGCCATTGGGTGCCCATCCGTGGCAAGCAGGAGAAGAACTTGATCATTAAGTTGGTTTGTCAATCGTCGCAAGAAGGAGGAGCTGATGGTGGAAGCAAAGAAGAGGAGACTGACCTGTGCATCGATTGGTTTGAGGGGAGATAACCCAGTTTACATCAATGCTCATCTGGGCCTGCAGCAAAGAAGTTGATGGGCCAGGCCCATGAAGAAAAAGGAAGGCTGCCGGGTGGCTGTACGTCTGGGGTCAAGAATGGTACCATTCTTGCAAGGAAGACGGAATAATGAGAGTGTTGTAGCTATTTCACAGTGAAAGCGGACCTGGCAAAAATTGTTTAAATTGGGCCAATTTGATTGGATCTGCTGGTGTTATTTTTTTTCTTTCTTTTCATTATGATATGTCCGCCTTTAATTGTTGATCCTCTTCTTGATGTCTATCATCCAAATTTCTCCTGTTGTTCATCGACTGGTGATGCTTTATCAAAGCAAAGTTCATCATGGTCAATTTTCCTTTTTCCATTGCAATATCAGGAGCCTACAAAAATTTTTTGAAGGCCTTCGTGAGCTGTGAGCTACTCGTGGGGTTGAGTTTTCCTTTTTGGGCGTTTCAGAGATATGGTTAAGAAATGAGGGGTGTAAGGATTTTTTTCACATTGATGGTTATAACTTGGAGTGCGCAGTCAGGCATGGATGCCACGACCAAACGAACCATGGTGGTGTGGGGGTTTGATATTAGAGATGGAGTTAGTTACATCCTCCGTAGGGATATTTCGGACTTATTTGCAAATGTTTCACAGTGTGAGGTGATTTTTATTCAGGTGTCTGCAGGTTTCAATGATGCCTGAATGGAAGTGTTGGCAGTAAATCTTTTCATGGCAGGTTGTATAATTGGAGTGCTGTATCGTTCACCAGTTGCTTCAAAATTGTGCTGATTTCTGTGATGCCTTAGATAAGGCATTACCAAATCATCAGCATGGAAGGCAGAATGGGTTATTTTTTGTGGTGATATAAATTTTCATTTGGAAAATGCTCCACAGTGTCAAATGTATATACAGGGTGATTCATAAAAAACCAAAGTGAAATGTTCGTTATTTTTGTTGGTGTTTTTCTCGCTGCTTAATTGGTTTTTTGCATTATTTTCCTAATACCCAGCCTAGTTTATTTCAATATCATGTTGCTGGTGTTTGTGAAGCACAGATGATTGGCAGTTATGGTGTAATTATATGATATCGATAGAGCTTTCATGGTGGAAATTGAGTGCCCACCTAAATCGCCAAAACACCAGATTCCAGGGTTCGAAAATCCTCATTGCTTTCAGGAACGGCCTCGCCATCCTTGAACAACAACTTGATGTGCGGTTTTCAGCCATGGAATAATTTTTGGATCGTAATTGAAGAATCTTCTTCTTTACTGTCGGATCTTAACATTGAGGATGTGCAGAATAATGCACGCTCTGTTGACGGGGCAGCTTATCGAGCCTAAATTCTGGAGAGATTTGTGCCACAGCTCGCAAGTTTTTGTGAACAAATGAGCAAAACATGCTCAGATAGAAAATTACAGAGCCAAAAACCTATTTTGGTATTTTTTTTTATTGGAAACTAGAATCACCAAAAAAACCCATTCCCCACTTCCTCGACACGCCGAACAGCTTCAATATTGCATTCATCGGTTTCGGTAGTCCTCTGCTGACGTGAGTGGCTTCTTTTGTGGTTTTGAACGGAGCCTGTTTTCCGATATTCGCAACCAGTTCATGATTGCAGAAATTGGCAGGTGATTCTTTGTTCGAGAGCTCAACAAATGTTTCTTTAGCCCAGGATAAAAAAGGGGCCTCCATTATGTTCTCGGATTTTTCTGCGGAAATAAATTTCTACCATGGTAGCTCTCTCAATGTCACTAAATTGCACCATAACTTCCAATTATCTGCGCTTCACAACCATCAGCAACATGATGTTGAAGGACACTAGCCTGAGAATAAAGAAAAACAATACAAAAACCAATTAAAGAGCAAGCAAACACCAACAAAAATAAACCAACATTTCACTTTGGTTTTTTATGAATCACCCTGTAGTGTGACAGGAAATGGATTTAGGATGTGCATTGATAAGCCAACCAGGGTCACTGACCATTCACAGGCAATTATTGATCATATTTTTGTGACAACTAATGACACAAGCTCAATATCGACATTTGTTCTGGAACATGACCTTTCTGATCACTTTCCTGCGGCTGGTTTCATTGGAAACCATGTTGGTAACAAAGTTGCAGCCAAGACACATTCGTACGTTCAGCGTGATTATAATGCTATTGCACTGGACATACAGAGAATTGATTGGTATGCTATTGGATTGTTTAATTGTGTTAATGCTTCTGAATGTGTTAATTTGTTATCATCTACTATAAATGATGTCGTAAAAATGCATACCCATTTAAGGAGTGGAAGGAATAAGTATCTCTTTAACCATCAGCCTTATATCACAAAATCGATTCTAAAGTCAATTAAAGTGAATGATAAACTATTTCGATTGAAAAAACGGAATCCACTGAGAGATGACTTTGCTAAGCGCTATAATACTTACAGATTGGTCTTAAAATCTGTGATTTCGGATGCTAAAGCTGCATATTACTGTCAGCAACTTCGTGATTGTGGTATGGATGGTAAGAAGAAGTGACAGTGATAAAGAGTGCTTTAAATAAGAGCCACAAATCTCAGATTGACATTCAGTTGAGGGATGAGAGCAATTCAAATCGGGTTAAGACTGATTTGGAAGCTGAAAAATTTAATGAATATTTTGTGAATGTGGGGAAAAGGTGGAGAAAAATTGGATTCCATGTTAGACCCTTCGTTTGATCCCTTTCAAATGGCTCCTGCCTCCTTCATCCACCTTCAGAGGGTGAAGTTAATGCAGTAATAAATGGGCTCATATCGAAAACATCTACGGGTCCGGATGAAATTAGCAATGTTATTCTAAAAATTCTGTAAAAAAATTTGGTAAAGCCATTATGTTATCTGCGTGTTTGATGTTCAGGGATGGTTTTTCCAGACTCTCTAAAAGTTGCAAAAGTGAACCATTATTTAAGGGTGGGGATCGGGGTATTCTTAGTAACTATCGACCTATTTCAATGTTACCAGCTTTAAGCAAGATTTTTGAACGTTTGATATTCAACAGGATGTTAAGTTTTATTAATAAGCATGAGTTACTTGTCTCTAACCAAATTGGTTTTCAGAAGGGGAAGTCTACAGCTTTAGCTGTAGCTAAGTTGACAAGTTTGATCTCCAACACCCTTGATAAAAGTCTAGTTGGGGTTGGTGTATTTCTAGACCTTATGAAGGCTTTTGATACGGTGAGTCATGATATTTTGCTGAGAAAGTTGGAGAGATATGGATTTCGAGGGATGAGTTCCAAGCTTTTATCAAGCTATTTAAGTGGTCGCAAGCAAATGGTTTGCATTGGGTCTTCAAAATCGAATCTTCGGGATATCACCTGTGGTGTTCCACAGGGCAGTATCCTTGGACCTTTATTGTTTTCAGTGTATATTAATGATCTGCCCAGTGTTTTGAGCGCAGACATTTCTTCAATCATCTTTGCCGATGACACAGTGATTTATAAATGTGGGGAAGATGCAGGAAAACTTGTTGACAGCCTTAATATGGAGATTCAGTCATTATATGAGTGGCTAAGTGCTAACAAATTATCGCTGAATGTGTTTAAGACCTGCTATACGATATTCCGAGATAGACGGAAAGTACTTCCTGCTTTTGTGGGAAACTACAGTAAATGGTGTACCAGTTAGTCGAGTGTCTGAGATTAGGTATTTAGGTTGCTGGTTTGATGAATTTTTTACCTGGAAAGTCCCATAAATCATGTGATGAAAAAGGCTTCTATGTTCACTGGAATTATGTACAATTGAAATTTTTTCCAGAGGATGCTCTGAAATTGTATTATTATGCTTTTGTCTATCCACATTTGATTTATTGTTGCGAGTCATGGGGTTGCTATCTCACTGGTGGTGATATGTCATCAATTTTAAAAATCCAAAAAAAGGTTGTCCGCATAATCACAAAATCCAGTTTTCGAGATCATACAGCTTTGTTGTTTGAACGTTTAAATCTTGTGAGGATTGAGGATCTTTTGACATTCAGCGTAGGAATTTTTATGTTTAATCTCTTAAAATCAGAACTGGATGAATTAATCTTTGAGAAACACTTCATATTGAATTCACGAAACACTAGGGCTGCCTGCAATAAAGAATTCTTGCTTCCAGTGGTAAAAACGAATTACGGTCTAAAAGGTTTACAATTTGCAGGTGGAAGTTTGTGGAATTCCTAACCTATGCAGATTAGAATGTCAAGGTCTAAATCTGCATTTGTTTACCAGTTCAGGCATTTCCATTCTCAATAAGCTGAAGGTGAATTTGTACATAATATGTGTTTATTCCATTTGACAATCTGTTGTTGGCTTTTGTTGCTCTGGCAACATTTTCATTTTGTCTTGTCAAAATTGCCTAGTTTGATTCTTGATTCTTCAAAAAAGGGGGACCATTTATCGGATTTATCCCGGCCTTCTTCGAAATTCTTTCTTGTTTGTGTTTGGATATTATTGAAATAAAGGACATTACTTACTTACTTACTTACTTACTTACTTACTTACTTACTTACTTACTTACTTACTTCTTACTTACTTACTTTACTTACTTACTTACTTACTTACTTACTTACTTACTTACTTACTTACTTACTTACTTACTTACTTACTTACTTACTTACTTACTTACTTACTTACTTACTTACTTACTTACTTACTTACTTACTTACTTACTTACTTACTTACTTACTTACTTACTTACTTACTTACTTACTTACTTACTTACTTACTTACTTACTTACTTACTTACTTACTACTTACTTACTTACTTACTTACTTACTTACACTTACTTACTTACTTACTTACTTACTTACTTACTTACTTACTTACTTACTTACTACTTACTTACTTACTTACTTACTTACTTACTTACTTACTTACTTACTTACTTACTTACTTACTTACTTACTTAATGGTGTCTGCATTCCGACTGACCATAGGAGTAGTTTGTTTTGCCAATTCCACATGAAGCACCACACGGTGCATAAGAGCCATAGTTTTTTTTTTTAATTTTTCTTTCCGCGGGTCGCCCCAAGATGTTTTTCGCTTTGCGTTTCCGCTCGCAATTGTTTTCTTGTATTTTTGGTAGCATGTTTATAATTTTGTTTGAAAGTGCTTTTTCAGAACAGTCGAACATGCAGTCGTTTCAGAGCAAAACGGGAACAACTGTCGGGAAAAAACGTTTTCCCATGGAATGACCGCGCCGTTCTTTATCATTGCCCGAAAAGACATCCACAAAGGAATCATTTTTTAGGGATTGAAATCGTGGCCTGCCCGCGCCCAACCCCCTGAACCATTACGCCTATCCTCCAAACAGTGCTGTGCATCAAATTCAAGGACGGCTGCAATTTCGCCCGAGCACGACTTTGCTGAAATTGTCCTGTTATGAAAGATCCAGATCACCGTGACCTGCTGAGATGCGCGGACATGGCCATCATCTGCTCACTGCAGCAACGTCAAGGCAAAGAACATGTGTTTGCAGTCGCAGTCGGCGCAATAATTCGCGGATGTTGCGTTTGGTCAGAAACTTGGAGTTATCATTGTTTTGTCATTTTTTTTCATAAATCTCAGCTAATTATGTTGAACGTCATTATACCGGGCGTCTCAGTTACAGCCAAACAGAGCCGTGTTGGGCGGCTGATTGAACCTCCCGATTTGGTTCTTATTCCATAGATCGTTCAGCCGAAGAATCTTCTCCGCTCGCGTCCATTCCGGTAATTGGTCTTTCGCCTGTTTTCGCCTGCAATGTTTTTATTATTGAAGTTATTTTTCGAACTGAAAAATTACAGTCTAAATCTCGATAACCGCATGCTGCTAAAAACTTATTTACATGCCTCCAAAACTTCTTCACATTCTGCCGAAGATGTTCATTCGCAGGGGTAAAATTCGAGTTTGTGCTTATAAAGACTCGCAGATTCATGGTCTCCTCGAACCATCTGCTCAATTTCCACAAAAGACGGCCATAGAAACCGAAGTCGAGCAATATAACGCAGTTGGGTATAAGGAACAGAAAAGGTCCAGAAAACTGTCAATGACGGAAACTTGTGACAAGGGAATCGACCCTCGCAATCGTGACGACAGGTTGTTTTTTATGAATTTTGTTGAATGAATTTTGTTGGATTTGAGAAATTGGGAAAAATCTTGGGAAAATTATTGGTAAAAATCTTGCAAACCGTTTCCCAACCATTTTGTCGATGCCCCTGCTGGCTGTCTGTCTGTAGCATGGTTTAAAAATTGCTCACACCTTATTTTTAATTTTCATTCTGACAGCTACCTACAGTTCACGGTGCACAAACACAATATTCAGGTCAGAACGTTTGGACTGCACAACATTTAGCACTGTGGCATGAAACAATAGAAAATTTCGACGGGGTTTCTTAAACATACGAAAGTATGTTGACTAACCGATGGCGACAGCATTGAGTGTGGTCCCTACAATTGCGAACAACAAGATGGTCCAAAGGTTATCGAAAAACAGCCTGCTGGGCATAAAATATCCAGCATCCAGGATTACCGGAGGAAGGAGCAAAAGGAAGAAGATGATCGGTGTGAGTGGTGAGACCTTGACGTAGGAGGTGTAGAAGAGAATGAGACCAATGATCACACCGATTGCAATTAGCAGGCACGACTCGGGAACGACCGTTCCCAAGCCTGGAACAGCTTGATAGCCTGAACGAAGAGAGAATGCGAAACAGAAAAAATAAGAGCGATAAGAAAAATGTAAAAAATAACAAATGTAAACAAAAATGTAAACAAAAATAACAAAAAATGTAAAAATAACAAATCCCCACATGAGACAAAGCGCTGCTATAAAAAAAAACTCAGGGAAATTTAATTATTTTGAGATCTGTTGTTGAGGTCTTCAGTCACGGTCGGATGATTTAGTTTTCTCCATGCCGAACTATTGTGCCGACCATCAAAGCAGCACAGATATCTCCAGAAGGCTTTCGGTTGATCATGAAAGTTGTTCAGAATATTTTTAACACTTTTGAAAGTGCTGCGTTAGGCTGCGATTAAAGTTCGGACCACTATGCACGTTCCGAAAACATGGAAATTCAAGTGCATCGGACAAGACCTTTCAGCAGAACCAGTTTTCATGGCGACATAATTTTTGCATGGATGCCAGTTTGCCACACATGATTTTTGCAAGAGCAATTGATTTTTTGACAGTGCGATTGTTATGGCCAACCATCACCACATCAATTGGATGAGAAACACACATTTCTAGAGTCTGATGAAATTTCTTGGAGTTAAATACCCCTTCCCACTGGGGCGCTTGAACAGGCGAAATATACTAAGGCGCTCACACCGCCGCTGATTCCTTCAGGGAGGTCTACAGGGTATTTTAGCAGCTTGCCAGCAATCTTACCGATTTTGATAATAATTGCACCGAAGATCCATATTGAAATCACAAACGGTGTTTCGACACGTCCGAAATCGACGCTGGCAACCGGATACCTCCCATGCTGTGTCTCTTGTTCGTTTTCGTTTTCCTGGTTGGATCGGCTGCTTGCTAACAACAATGTTGCTGGTGAAGTTGAAATTCCAGGCGGCGAAATACGAACTTCGGAAGAAGGCCGCGCAGTGTCAGAGAATGTTTTACCATTGGTGGACGCAGTGAACAAAGTTGCCACACTTTCACGGTCTCCTACACCTTCAGGAGTTGGGGTGCCGTCATCCGCAAGGCTGGTGGCTCGAAGTGTCACGCAATGGCAGGAGTGATTGGCAATAACAAAGATGACGGTTAATAACACAGAGGTGTTCCAACCATTTCCACAGGGAAATGTGCACGGTAGTCTTCGCCATCTATGACATTGCCAATTGACAAACGATATGCTCATTATTCCTTTGAAATGACTGAGGAGATAAATGTCAATGAACAGAGTAATACTTTGGATTATAGCACTTTTAAAAAATCAAGCATGTCTATAATGAGAACATGTGCAACGGTGGCGTATTGGTCAATTTTGTCGAGCGCAAAATGTGCACTTCTACTGAAAGGTTCAAGACCAACACTACGCGTGAACTCTCTTGACCCGCGCCGATTTGCAATCCAGTTCAGGTGTTGTGCAGGGTGTTCCTGAACCAGCGCAAATGACGATTCCCAATGTCCATCAGGCAAAGTTTACTTTCCCTGCTTGCAATTCCGATCACGCCGCGAAGGTGATTCGTGTGTTCTTTGAAGATCATCTGTACCCGCTGATACCGCTCTGTGTGCATTGCTCACGGACTCCTCGAATATTGCTTATGGTTGGTTAGTCGAGATGGTGCGCTACTCAACGAAGAGCGTGTAGAGAGGGATGGTTCGCCTGATGGGAGAAAATCACCGGAGTGTGCAGCCGAGGTGGTCCAGGTGTTTATCGCAGGCCAGCGTGACCGCCGCAAGACTGCTGTTTCCACAATTTTGGACCTTTGCAGAAGTTTCGTGCAACCTTCTATGTGAAGAATGTCTCTCTGAAGGGAGTCGGAAAAACAACTACGGATGAGGCCACGTCTGCTACCGTTTTAGCTGCCTTTCGCGTGGACCCGCATTAAAGTACCAGCAGAATGGGTGAAGAGATCGGAATAAGCAAGTTCAGCGTTCTCCGCATTCTCCATGAAAACAAATATCGTCCGAAGAGGTCGTTCGTTCGATCTGAACGACCCTGTAGCACAGCGCTCACATATCGCACTGTGAAAAAACACAACTCAGGTCAAACGAGTTCACGCGTAGTGTTGGTCTTGAAGCTTTGTGTATAAAGGGTGTTCGGCGAAAATGGAAACGCTAATCGCACCTATTTTTAGGTGGGGCTGACGTCGGGGACGTCGACAACAAACGCGTCTCTCGGGATATATTTTTTCAATTTTGTTCAGCATGAAAAAAAAACAAATTCGGCCGATTTCCAAAACGAAGATTAATCGGAGGATCGCCTTGATCCGCGGATCGACGAGTGGTGATGTGGTTGACCTTGTCATTCACAGTATCGATGTGAATCCCAATGTTTGTGGTCAACCACATCACCACTCCTCGATCCGCGGATCAAGACGATCCTCCGATTAATCTTCGTTTTGGAAATCGGCCGAATTTGTTTTTTTTTTCATGCTGAACAAAATTGAAAAAATATATCCCGAGAGACGCGTTTGTGTTTTTATTGTTTTCATCGGGAATTACTAAAGTCTAACGAACAAGTGCCTGTATCTCAATGACACAGGGTGTTCGGGTTGCGCTGCCTGCATTTGGGTGAGGTTCAGCAGCCATAATTTATTCTTGCATATAACTTTCGGCCATGACAGTTTTCCAGACAGATTTGTTCCTTTTCGACAGTAACGTCGCAAACCGTTGAAATTTTGGCTTAGTGCGCAACACTGTGCATTTTTCATTCAGTGAGAAAGAAGCATACACCCATTTCATAACTTTCACGTGTTGCTCCACAGTCAGACGATTCATTCTGACGCGGAGCAACAACGCTGCTTTCGCTTGCAAGAGTTTGTGATCATGTTGAACAGTAGCTGTTGTCATCAGTGAACAGGACCTTTCATGATTTCGCAAATGCGAGGAGTAGTAGCATATGCATTTTTGCACCTCTCCATTCCCTGTTACGTGTACGAAATGCCCTCATCGTGTGCCCAGGCAGAACCACCGGCCCACCCTGTTACGATTGCATTTGCCAAAGTTAAAATGGATGTTTATCATTGAAGCGTCATGCACACACAGACGGAACGCCGATAATTTTTTTGAAAACTCGCAAGATTGCTCGCTGATAATGGGAATCGAACAGCAACGCAGGTGTTCGAAAGCGGAGCTACGTCTCTTCAGTGGGCACGGCCACTTTCTGGCAGTGTTTTTCGTTTCTTTTTTTCGCAGAACGCCCTTTACTTCAGCGACTTCCACTCATTCATGAATCGACAACGTTATACAGTGCCGCAGACATTCGGAACGTCCCGATAAATTCAGTGCATTTTTCTTGTCCACTTGGGCACACGTCGAAATTTTGTGTTTGTAAACGACACAGATAAACACTCGCAAAAAAGTAAAAATTTAACTGAAGAGAGCCCCAACTGACCTAACCAACCTTTGAGATTTCATGACGAGCGAACAGGCAGTCTGATTTTTTAAAGCAAAATTTGGCATCCAAATTGAAGTTATCATGAGAACTGGAGCACCGGTGAAGCGCGCACTCCCCAAAAAACACCGAGGGAGATGGTACAGGTTGTGATAACATGGTGATCCACACTTTTCACACCGTCTCGAGAAGAGAAATTGCGACCTCGTCGTGAAGTCGAGCGGTAGATGAGGAATGGACAGTTTAGATTAGGGTACGATTGGCCAGAGGTAGTATAGACCAGGTCATTTTACATCAAATTTAACCAATCAGCTTTAGTCTGAAAGTGAAAGTCAGGTGTGCAGTCACGGTTTTTGTACCGTTGTGCGTACTGGCAAACTCGATAACATGACTGTCACAATCGTTAGATTGATTTTCAATCGTCACAATCGTCACAATTTGTCACAATCGTTAGATTGATTTGGCGAAGCACGATCAAAACATCATATTTCGTGTAAAGGGAGAGGCAGCAGAAAACGTGCGTTTGGCGCCCCAATGCATTCAAGTGGGAGACTTGTGCGAGAGAAATAGACATGGCCATTCCAAAAATCAGCTGCGCGCATTTTGAAATCCATATTGGCCAATGAACACAATTGTTGAATCTGCGCTGGGCTTTTCGGTCAGGTGACGAATATTGACAAGCTTCTATGGGTATACCAAATTTCGCAAAATAAATGTTCCTGAGTTCGTCACCCATACCCACTGCCACAAACGAAAGCAGCATTCAAGATCGCTGTAGTCGGTGTTCCTGAACGATTTCTCGATAGTTGAGAAGATCCACTCGAGACATCACAATTTTTTTATGTTGCAAATGCAAAAAATTGAAAAGATTCCTGCTCAAGAACCCTTTTGATAGTGAGAGTTCTGATGAGAGAGTCCTCTTGAGAGTGTTCTGAAAGAGTTCCGCAGAAAACGCAGCACGTGGGACTATCAAGGTTGGCAGCACTGTTGTCCAACAAATACCAATTAGCTTCCCTCATGCAATAACGCATTGACACCGACGCGGGGAAAGAAGACCTAAATTTATGAAACTTGTTGTGATTATCCAACCACAAATATACGAGTATTTCAATAAATCTCGATAGTTATCTTATCTTGCAAAAATTATTGGTGTTGTTAGATGTCGTGCATCATACCGACCATCATCGGCGTCGTGGACTGATCGATCCGGTGCGCAAAGGAGGCCGCTTGTCCCCTCTGTTGGGCCAGACAAATTTCTAGCGCCATTAATTTTGTGCTATGGGCCGATGGGAGCAAAGCATCGACAGCCTGATCAAATTGTTTCCTCCAAGAAAAAAACGACCATTGGCACTGCAGTGAAACGTTCCTGAAATGATCATCAGCTCTTTCAGCCTGATTCAACACGCGTTCCACAAAGTCCATTTTGATCATTTTTCACATCATGGCCTTTCTGGTGCACATAGGTACCTGCTCCTCATTCCACTTGAAGTGAGCTAAGAATGCTCTCAAGAATGCTTACAGTGAAATCAGAATTCCTTCAGCAATAAAAACTTGGTCGAACACTGCAGACTCAGCATAAAAATTAATTTTTTTTCTGCATATTTGAATGGAAGAATGTGAAGCATTCTCAGTTTATATCTTCAAATGGAACAAGATCTATAAAAATATGAATGTCTTTTACGCTTCCAACCGACAATAATTGATAACGGTGTGAAAAGTGTTGCGATGACCACGGATACCACCTCAGAGTTGCGGGATAAATGCATATAGCAGATCACAAAAACGAAACACTCGAATAATCGGGTTCGAATCCCAGCTGGGACACGAGATTTGCCGTGGCACTTGTGTGTGCATCCTCCATCGGCGAGGCACGGTAAATGAAATTTGCCATGGCACTTGTGTGTGCATCCTCCTTCCGGG
>JASGXE010014658.1:0-11505 GCA_030068105.1 Sinentomon sp. SZTP_YWyxl
TCGAATTCGCATGCTCCATCTTCTTCGAAACAATATGGTTCAGGTGAACTAGAACCAGAGTCTGGCAGAACCATGGTGTTGAGAATGAACCAACGATTGCCGAGAATGTTCAAGCCTGAGGTAACAAGCCGGAAGCGTGAGCACAACAGCGGTTGAAAGATCAGTCCAAGTCAATGGGCACAGACTTTTAAAACACCCTTTGCAGAGCAGGCAGGTAGAACAAGAGCTTACAACTTGCAGCACAAAAGAGGCGACAGCATGCCAGCAGCCATCCAACTCGAGATCCACGAACGGATTGACATGCTGCAGTAAATAGCCCCAAACAGAACCAAAAACAAACGGCAATTATAATATCATATGGGAGAAGAACGGTGAAGTTACTCGACACTGTTCGCAAAATTGACGACCATAGCATAAATTGAGTCAAGAAATGACCCAACATTTTTAAGCGTGTATGCGTTATAGCTGCCGATTTTTCACCGAAACAATGGAGGAAAGTGAGGTTCTAAGTGCGAATGAGGTTATAAGTGGTGACGAATTTACTGTTTGCCTATTTTGGAGTTTTCCCATTCCGTTGCCTCCCAAACTTTTTCTTTCTTTTTACTCTTATATGCAGGCGGCAATTACAACAGAGCTTTCCAGAGGTGTCAGATTTTGACCTCGGTTTTCAAAGAGGATCTTTACACACAATCTTTACGCTCATTGCTCGGTTTTCAAAGAGGATCTCTAGATACACAGGATCTGAATTTTATCAGCACTGAGTTTTTACTGAAATCCGAACGGTCGCAATTTCCAGCACACATTGGACTTGACAGGAAGAAAATTGGAGCGACGGTGTGTTAATTTTCGGATCATTTCGACAGAGCCCAACGAATTGTCGGTCACTTTTTGAAGATTTGGAGGACACTTCAACATTTCGATATTTTATTTCTCTTGACGAAGATGAATGGTTGAGTGAGTGTTCTCTTCATCCGATGCGATTTTACGAGGTCATTATACGACTGCAAGAAATTGGCGCCAAAATGGACATAAAAATCACCTTCTGCTCATTTTCCAAAGTATATCTGTGATCCGATCTTCATCATATACAGGGTCAGCATTCGCTCAAGGTGGTACAACAGGTCTTTCTTAGGTCATGAAACCGTTCGGGTGAACGTATGTCGATCTGGCCGCTTTTTGTATTTTTGCAACACAGTTCAACTTGCATGAAATTTTTTTCATGCAGGTTGAATTAGATGATAGCGAAATGACCAACCTTTGAGAATATTTACCCTGTACGAAATATATGCGCGGGCTTCCATTATTTTAGTGTACACCAAAAAAAGGCTTGACAGAAAACGATGGCCAATTATAGCAAGCTGCATGCCAAACAAAGCTGTCACGCTTGTCACTCTGACTGCGACATCATGTCATGCCAGGAGCTCAAAAAGGAGCGTCACAAAAAATTGTCGTGTCCACATGTGAGTTTCCATTTTTTTATCGCGCTTTACATCCATGAGATGCCGCCATCACCATCTTCCTGTCACCGTTTGGCGAAGAATCGTCTGCCTTTTTCGGCATTCACATTCTTGATCACTCAGGTCTCCACGCTTTGAGAATCACAGTTGTGCCACAACAGCCCATCCTGTCCTTTTGAAGCTCATCCTTCTATTTTCATAGACCGCTCCCTGCGTCGACTAACCGCAGCTATCAGCTATGAAGGTAGAGTTCGTTGATAACTCTGATGGGAAAGCAATAGGAACACCTCGTTCGAATGAATGGCAGCGATGCACAGAGGTCCACGATCGAACGAGCCACTCGATAAAAATGGCCATGCAAAGTAGCAACAGGGATCAATCTGTAACTTTGAGTTTATGAAAAATATAGTTTGTGCGTGACGAATTGCAATGCTGGAAATGTCTCATTGTGGTGTGCAGGCTAGTGGAGGCACAGAGGCACACACATCCATCACACGCTGGGCATATACGAATACCTACAATTTTGGGAGAGAGTAGAACAGCGGGTAGCAGTATTTTGTGCCTATGTCAAGCACATGGGCATCTGTCCTGCGTTATCAGTGCAACATATACTTTGTGGAATTTTATCACATCTGTCATTAAAGAATCTGGTCAATATCAGTTTTGTGAAATTCTCTCGGCAACAACAATACGGTCGAAAAATGTCCAATTTCTAAGGACACCTCAGTGCAAGATCGGCAAAGATTTGGGACTCGCATGGTGAATCATTATGACCATTGACAGATTGACACCGTTGTATAATAACACCTATAGACCTTAGCAGAAACGTGAAAAGATCATAACATTGGATTTCCCACCATTTTTTTTTCGTTTTCGTGTCTTTTTCACTGGAAAAAATTCGGTGGCAGATTTGCTCCGGGGATGGTGGTGAACCACGGCAATGAATGGAGTTTCTGCTGACGTTTCTTGCCATTTTTGTCGCGATGATATGCTACAAGCAAGTGGTGGCAACGTCAAGTAAGTACTATATCGAGAGATAACACGCAATTTTGCGGTATTCTTAGACCGTATGGTCTCCATTCAATGACAGTCTTGGGGAGGGATATGCATGGGGGACTTCGTTGATTACTGACGTTTTATTGCCACTTTGGATGGCCAATTTGCCACCTAAATATAATTGCATATATTTTTTACTTTTAATTACGTAGGTTGTACCAGATTTTATGGAAGTTGGCTCATTGTCTTGGTATTTGGCATGCGATTTTGGCAAATTTTGGTTTGCTTAAATACATACATCTATGGTGGACATTTGTGCCAAAGGACAACCTTATCACCCATCTGATACTCAGTACCTATAGAGATGCTTGAATTCACTGTGTGTTGTGCTCTGAAGAAAAGCAAGGATTTTTCAAAGGTGGAAAAACAATTCAAACGATTCAATGGAATAGATCTCGAAGATTATGGAACTCAAAATCCTGCCATTGATTCCATTTGATGACGTCTTTGAGCGGATAGTTTTCTGTGAACAATACATGTCTCTCGTTATACTCATGAGAAAATCAATCTAATGTTCACAGGCTGATCTTATGTTTAGACAAACACCCTATCATTAATGCATGTGTGTACAGCCGGCCAAGGATCGAAGATGACTGCATTAAATGTGACACTGATTAACGGCAAGGCCAGGGAATAGACACTCTCAGTCAGGCTGAAACGAAGCTGCTTGGAAACATCCCAAATGGAAGCATAACAGAACCGACTGCTGGGATGCAAGGATCCGGCAAAAACAAACGAACGGCACGAAACGGTTGAGACGTGAGAAGACGCACTGGAGACGTTTTTGTGCGAGGTGAGGTGGGGACAACGCCATCAGGACGCACGACTCAAGAGAAACAGTGACGTTGACGTCGGGAGACATGCAACAAATTGATTTTGTTCGCTTCAAAGAATGACGCCGAAATTCTTGGGGGAAGGTTCCGCCATATTGAAAACAGACGGCGCACTTGAAGTCTCAAAGCTCACGCAGCAGTGACAATCTCCCAGACACGATGTCATTATTGTAATCAGAACTTCGTACCTATGTCTCGCAATACCTAACTCGTACATATATGAAATGGCTTTGGCGGTGACTTCCAACAGCCTTTTGTCGTTATAGTTCAACCACAGCATCTTGTCAAGCGACGACACCATCACCAGATACGCGCAAATTTGGCCTCGCACTATCATTCTCTTCAGCAAAATGTCGCGCAGGTTATTCAAAATGGACGAACGGCAAAGTGTCTTAAAATCGATGTGAATCCAAAAACGGCAAATCCACAATTACGTAAAAACGGGCTGAACATAAACAGTGTCTTCTAAAAGTCCTAGAATATGGGCGAAATTTCAAAGTACGAGTACTGGTTAACAATGCAGGGGTCGTATATAATTACAACAGGATTTGGTGCAACATCACGACATGCGGGAATGTCATACATTTTGCGGCACATGCTGTTATTCATTCTAGATGGCGCCTGAGTTAAAATGAACTCCAATGTTTGAGGAATTTTGGTTTAAAGAATATTTTATAAAATAAAAGGGCGTTGCCTTGCTGTAGCGATGCGTTTTTTCTGATTTTTTCTTCATTCTTTCTTACCGTCAAGAAGCGATTAAAGATATCGAACCCTAAGCATGCGAAGACAAGTGATAGCGTGGGTGTATAGTCACCCAAAAGCCCTCGAGCATAGCAGAAATTTTAAAGGACTGGCGAATACAGGAACGAACCATTTTAATTTCAACAGGACTTAATGCAAATTCACGCCTCACACGAGTGTCATGATGTTTTGCGGCACATGCTGTCATTCATTCTAAATGATTCATGCGTTATTAATCCTCTCCCATGTTCGAATACTTTTTGTAAAATGTGTATAGGTATCAACATGCTGCATGTCAAATTAAAAAAAAAGAAAAAACACATGAAAACAAAAAATCAGAAATGCTCAGATAATCAATCGGCTCAACGACCACCTTTGATCAAAAATCCCTTCCAGCAGAAAATCAGCGCCAAACCCCGAAACCCATTACAATTGCACCGTCGCAAATCGCTAATTTGCTAGGATAAGATCATTTCTTCATCTAGACCGATAGACCAACTTGCGCTTTTCCTCCATAGTGCGGCTTCCCAAATTCACCTGCTGCTGAGACAAGAACGCAAGAAAATCTATGTGGAGGCCCAGAGGATTTCACGCCCGGTTAACTTATCAAAAAAGTCGCGGGAAGAATCGTTTTAACGGTTTATCCCAATCGTAAATGCCAATTTTTGAAAGTACCTTGGCCGATAGGTATAGTATAGGTACCTGAACAAAAGGGTATTTAGACAAAAGGTATATTGATGAGTAGAAAAAGTAAAACGCCGGAGTTAACATTTCGTTGTCTTCCCCTAATCCATAATGGGCCAATTGTTTAATTTGGAATCCATCAAGAGACAGGCTCGATGCGTGTGGTCAAAATATTGGAGATAAGCGAAGATATAGAGAATCCCAAACGTGAAAATACGTGGGCTCAACACAAGCCATGCTCAACACGAGCCATGGCTCATGTTGAGCAATCAATGGCAACATGAGCGTCGTCAATGAGAATCAATGAGAACATGAATGTCGTCAATGAGAATCAATGAGAACATGAATGTCGTCAATGAGAATCAATGAGAACATGAGTGTCGTCAATGAGAATCAATGGCAACATGAGTGTCGTCAACGAGAATAAATGAGAACATGAGTGTCTTCAATGAGAATCAATGAGAACATGAGTGTCGCCAATGAGAATCAATGGCAACATGAGTGTAGTCAATGAGACTCAATGAGAACATGAGTGTCGTCAATGAGAATCAATGGCAACATGAGTGTAGTCAATGAGACTCAATGAGAACATGAGTGTCGTCAATGAGAATCAATGAGAACATGAGTGTCGTCGATGAGAATCAATGGCAACGTGAGTTTCGTCAGTGAGAATCAATGAGAACATGAGTGTCGTCAATGAGAATCAATGGCAACATGAGTTTCGTCAATGAGAATCAATGAGAACATGTCTACGAGAATCAATGGCAACATGAGTTTCGTCAATGAGAATCAATGAGAACATGAGTGTCGTCAATGAGAATCAATGGCAACATGAGTGTAGTCAATGAGAATCAATGAGAACATGAGTGTCGTCAATGAGAATCAATGAGAACATGAGTGTCGTCGATGAGAATCAATGGCGACGTGAGTTTCGTCAATGAGACTCAATTAGAACATGAGTGTCGTCAATGAGAATCAATGGCAACATGAGTGTCGTCAATGAGAATCAATGAGAACATGTCTACGAGAATCAATGGCAACATGAGTTTCGTCAATGAGAATCAATGAGAACATGAGTGTCGTCAATGAGAATCAATGGCAACATGAGTGTCGTCAACGAGAATCAATGGCAACATGAGTGTCGTCAATGAGAATCAATGAGAACATGAGTGTCGTCAATGAGAACATGAGTGTCGTCAATGAGAATCAATGAGAACATGAGTGTCGTCGATGAGAATCAATGCCGACGTTGAGTTTCGTCAATGAGACTCAATTAGAACATGAGTGTCGTCAATGAGAATCAGTGGCAACATGAGTGTCGTCAATGAGAATCAATGAGAACATGAGTGTCGTCAATGAGAACATGAGTGTCGTCAATGAGACTAAATGAGAACATAAGTGTCGTCAACGAGAATCAATGGCAACATGAGTGTCGTCAATGAGAATCAATGAGAACATGCCTGTCGTAAATGAGAATTAATGGAACATGATGAGTGTCATCAATGAGAATCAATAAGAACATGAGTGTCGTCAATGAGAATCAATGGCAACATGAGTGTCGTCAATGAGACTCAATGAGAACATGAGTATCGTCAATGAGAATCAATGAGAACATGAGTGTCGTCAATGAGAATCTATGGCAACATGAGTGCCGTCAATGAGACTCAATGAGAACATGAGTATCGTCAATGAGAATCAATGAGAACATGAGTGTCGTCAATGAGAATCTATGGCAACATGAGTGCCGTCAATGAGACTCAATGAGAACATGAGTGTCTTCAATGAGAATAATGAGAATATGAGTGTAGTCAATGAGACTCAATGAGAACATGAGTGTCGTCAATGAGAATCAATGAGAACATGAGTGTCGTCTATGAGAATCAATGGCAACATGAGTGCCGTCAATGAGACTCAATGAGAACATGAGTGTCTTCAATGAGAATCAATGGCAACATGAGTGTCGTCAATGAGAATCAATGAGAACATAAGTGTCGTCAACGAGAATCAATGGCAACATGAGTGTCGTCAATGAGAATCAATGAGAACATGCCTGTCGTCAATGAGAATTAATGGAACATGATGAGTGTCATCAATGAGAATCAATAAGAACATGAGTGTCGTCAATGAGAATCAATGGCAACATGAGTGTCGTCAATGAGACTCAATGAGAACATGAGTGTCATCAATGAGAATCAATGAGAACATGAGTGTCGTCAATGAGAATCAATGAGAACATGCCTGTCGTCAATGAGAATTAATGGCAACATGATGAGTGTCGTCAATGAGAATCAATGGAAACATGAGTGTAGTCAATGAGAATCAATTGCAACATGGGTTTCGTCAATGAGAATCAATGAGAACATGAGTGTCGTCAATGAGAATCAATGAGAACATGAGTGTCGTCAATGAGAATCAATGAGAACATGAGTGTCGTCGATGAGAATCAATGGCAACGTGAGTTTCGTCAATGAGAATCAATGAGAACATGAGTGTCGTCAATGAGAATCAATGGCAACATGAGTTTCGTCAATGAGAATCAATGAGATCATGAGTGTCATCAATGATAATCAATGGCAACATGAGCGTCGTCAATGAGAATCAATGAGAACATGATGGTCGTCAATGAGAATCAATGGCAACATGAGTGTCGTCAATGAGAATCAATGAGAACATATGTGTCGTCAATGAGAATCAATGGCAACATGACTGTCGTCAATGAGAATCAATGTGAACATGAGTGTCGTCAATGAGAATCAATGACAACATGAGTGTCGTCAATGAGAATCAATGAGAACATGAGTGTCGTCAATGAGAATCAATGGCAACATGAGTGTCGTCAATGAGAATCAATGAGAACATGAGTGTCGTCAATGATAATCAATGGCAACATGAGAAAACCGAGAGATTTTTGTTGGGGCATTAATTTGCATAGGGCTGATTCATCCTCACACCATACACGAGTGTCATGATGTTTTGCGGCGCACGTTGCCATTGATTATAAATGGGGCCTGAGTTCATACGAATACATTCCTTGCCAAAAGCTTTATCACATGAGCTCGGTTTTAACTCAGGGGCCATTTAGAATCAATGGCTGCATACGCCGCAAAACATGACACTCGTGTAAGATATGTAGTTTCATCAATCCCTGTTGAAATCAGATGGCCCAGAATTGGTTCATGAAGTCATGACTGGTTCAATGCATCAGTGGCCGAGAGGTGTTACTTTTTCAAACACCATATTCGGAAGAAGGCGCACAAAATTTCACACTGAAAAATTTGACGATCGAAGCCGTCCTGGCTGTTTGGCAAAGGCAGGAAAATCGTGGACGTGATGGGCTTTCCAGAGTTCACGACTCCGCTGATCCCATTGAGGTATAGGTTCATTTCCACTGTAAACTAAAGCCAGAGAAGCATAAGCTTTCACATTCGAGAAAATAGTGCCAACCCTCTTCAGACCTCAGGACTCTAAAGTAACTTTCTGTGGTTTGCCATAGGCGAGAGAGGACGTCGCGAGAGTCGGGGGGGGGGCAATGAAGAGACGAAAACAAAGGGGGCCGGTTAAAAGTTTGGCAGCGAATTGCAAGTAGGTATAGGCTGAAGCGGCAGTTTCCAGGCGAGAGAGTTCTCACAACTTGGGCTGGATTTTCAAAATTGGCTTGGTTTTTGTGGGAATCCAACCACCTGAAAAAGAGAGCTCTTTGCACGCAGTTGTTGCATGGGTATATGATTAAAAAATGTACAGGGTAGTACAAATTAAAATATGTCTGCGTTGTCTTTCAAAGAGGATGAATATTATGGAGTCTCCTTCCTGCACATATTAGCCTATGTTTGTAAGTATTTTTGCCTGCATCAGAAAACACAACAAGCGCAACAATGACGTCGAAAAATCACATGATGCCAACAGAATTGTTCAGAAATCTTGCAGGACTTCTAAAGGTAGAACTCTCTTGGGTCTCTCCACTTGGTGGTTCCATTTGACACCCATTGTAGCCTCAACTGCCAATGAATGAACGTTTTCCGCAACGAATGCTCCACGCATAGCTGGGAGTTTTCAGCTGAAGTTGACGAACTGAAACTAAAAGCAAAACAAAACATGCTTTACCCATCGGTTGGCTGTAGAACAAAGGACCAAGGCAGGTATCCCTGTGATGACCGGGTGTCGTCCCTCCAGTTCGCCGTACCGCCAGTCCGCCGGTGTGCCGCGAGTCCGCCAAGGCGAACTCTCGGGACACTGTCTCGCTATTCCGCCGTCCCTTTAAATATGACTCATGGGTGTTTCGCTAGTTCGCCGCAACTTTGAACCGGTTGTTGCATTCCGGTATCATGCAGGGATGACCAATGTTGCCTTTTTGGACATATTTTGATGAAACGTTTTGTGTTGTAATGGTGAAAATCAGGCTTCCTGCCAGATACCCTGAGTTGCAAAATGTACGGATGGATATGTCACCTCAGAATTTTTCAGTAGTCTCGGCGACGGAAATTGACTTTTTTCGTTGCATTTCTCATGCGCTCTCAGGAACAGAGAACTATCAGCATACTGTCAGGAAGCACGTGCTGAACACGATGTCATCCAGCGGTCCTTGATTGAGGGGCCAATCCTTTGACGAAAACATTCGCGAAACGCATATGGACCAGAACAAGGAGTAGGCGACCGAGAATGAAATCATTGCAGCAGCAGAATTAATCGATTCTGACATTCTCGTGTTCGCAAAAACTGGAAACACGAAATCCTGGTTGAGATATCCATGCAGTGGTTCATTATCATCCCCACCACCTTCGGTTTTCGGCGTGGCTCTTGAAAATTCCAGCGCTTGCCATTTCAACCTTGTCACCTGACAAGCCTTATTCGATACCTTCATTCATGTGAAGCGTTTTTGGTTTTGGTATGCGCACAAAACAACTAACAATCTCTTTAGGTGGACTGTGCTTCTTGAGTTTGGTTCTGCGGCGTTTCAATTGCTCCTACTCAAATCTCAAGCAGTCAAGAATTCCGTTATGGTCAGTGTTTGTGTATGTGATAGACAGTTTTTGTGCATTTGATTATGGACACCGTGATAATTTGAAACGTGATGTCTCTGTCCCTCCCTTTTATCATTTGGAAAAAACATTGTTTCATAGTTGGCGGTGAATTTGCAGAAATAAAATTAGTGTGTCAAGTTAGCTGGATGCAAATTACCATTGCAATTACCGTGGCAATTTCCTTCGTAGAATAATTTGGTCATCCCTTCACTTGTGACTTTTGAAGCACAGTAACCGGATTAAACTGGCGGCGAATTAGCGAGACACCCGGGCAGTGCTCAAAGTGTGTGGGAGCTCTGGGAGCGTGCGCTCCTGCCCGCCCTGAGGGCGTGGGAGCGCAGCTCCCACATGCCCTGAACCTTTTGCGCTCCCACAATTGGAAAACTATGCAAACACGTTCCCACAGGGCTCCCACTTGGAGCTCTGAGGGAGCCCATTTGCTGCCTAGCCTACTATTTCCACCAGTGTGCCCTCAAGGAGCTTTTGGAATTTCCTCAAATTGTCAAAAAATTCCCCAAATTGCCTCAATTTTGCGACCAAAAAAAAGGCACTCCTATTGTATGCCTATTATCAGGATCATGCTTTTAAAGTGAGCCGCTTATTTAAGATGGATTTTGGTAATCGTCCTTTCTTGGGCAAGCTATTGGTGATTGGAATTCCTCCCAGACAAGATCCTTCAGCCTCCGGTATCAGTGCCTATTCTCCGGCGCAGGCTATCAGTGCTTTGAGACTTTCATTGTTCTCGGTGGGACTCAGTGGGCCCTGTGTTAAATCCAAAGGCGTTGCTGCGACTTGATTCCTGATGGAATCGCTTTATTTATTTCTGCTGATTGGATTAATTTCATTGTTTAATTTTGTGCCAATAAGGTTGAAGGAACTTTTTGTGATCGAATAACATGTCAACACACTTTGTGACTTTGCGAAACGAATGATAAGGGGAGATCCCCTAAAATGCAGTAATTCATTCATTCATACATTTACCAAAAGGATAAATATTTTTCCACCAATGACCATGCAACATTTTCCCTTTTTCGCACCCATTCTCTGTTTCTTTTCTTTTTGCATTTTCATGCACTTTTTCGGCAATAGTTTGCAAGAGGAAGGAATGTTGATTGCCATGGCCCATGCATGGCTTTTTCACCGCAAAATGCAATTATGCACAAAGAAATACAGTGGCAAAAGCCAAGCTTCACAAGATTTGGTCAGCCCAGGACAGTACTTGGATGGGAGACCTTTGAAGTTGTGCCCCGGTTGTGCTGCTGGAAGGGGGCTTTGTGAAGACGGACATGCAAAAGGCAGCAAACTCTTGCAAGCTGGAAGGCTCTTTTCAAAAATGTTGTTTTCGGAACAGGGAGTGCCATTCTTAAACCTTATAACGTCTCAATAAAAAAATAAAAATTTACAATTCCCAGAAGAATAAAAAAACCATGGGATGAAAAAAACTTCCAAGGGGGTTTTCTCAGCTTGCAATTGTCAACCGGGAACTTGCTAAACATCAACAACTCAATGTTGACAACAATGGACATTGTCCATGGTATCCATTGCAGTACTGCTGTCTGCTGGCCACATTGATTGGCCATGCCAATGACAATTTTCGTGATCAGTTCGATGGGTGAAGTACCCACCTTGACGTAAGAACTGCCCTCCTTAAAGGGCGAAGTGCCCACCTTGATGGACGAAGTGCCCTCTTTGAAGGATGAAGGCCCTGCAATTTTT
>JASGXE010014659.1:0-12088 GCA_030068105.1 Sinentomon sp. SZTP_YWyxl
TCCATCTGTTACCCACGTCAGTTCCAATGGGGGCCACATTTGAGAAAATCGTTTATAATTTCAAGGAAAGAAGTGCTGGTTAATTTCACTGAAGAAAGGCAAATACATTACACGCAGTAAAGGCGGGGGAAAGGGGCACAGTGCAGACAGGCTTTAATCGTGGAGCTTGACTGACAGTGGCAGACAAGCAAACAAGCACCCGTTTGGAATGAGCTCTTTGAAAGTTGCAAAACGAGTGGTATAATACCTACGTACGTATGGTTCAGGATTACGGATGTTTGGATATGAGCATCCCTTTAGAGTGGGCCCATCCCACAGACTGCAAACGCAAAGGGAAGCGTCTGACGACAAGGAACACGAAACGCAATAAAATGCAGATTTCTTGAGTAAACATCGAATGAAAAGTGCGGTTTGGAAATTGGATGGGAGAGGGCCGCACTGCAGAGAAGGAACGCGTGCTCATGTCAGGCTTGGCATTGGTATAAAAAATACACCGCTTGCCAAACATTATCGAACATGGGAGCTCGGTTTTAACTCAGGGGCCATTTAGAATACATGGTGTCGTGCGCAGCAAAAAATCATGACACTCGTGCAAGGTGTGAAGTTGCATCAAACCCTGTTGACATTAGATGGCCCCTCTATTTGCGAGACCTTCAAAATTTCTCCTATGTTCGAAGACATTTGGAAGACTCTGTACCACCCATTGTAACAACGAATTGCTCTTTATTCAAATAATTTTTCGAAAAGAGCATGATTTTACTTCGTGGAAGAGCTTTTTGCTTTGGCTTTGATGCCAAAGCTTTCCACGCACAACCAAGCTGCGCAAGGCAAATCTTGCAACTTTCATTTTTTTTTGTCGCTCAATTACAATTCCGGATATGCCTAAATCTGAAGCGGGCCTCACCAATTTCGCGTACGTTTTTTGGGCCTGGTGTGGAAATAGGGGTCAGGTTTGGACAGCATCATTCTGATTTCGATCGGGCAAACGGTGTCAAACAGAAACAAAATTGCACAGTAAAATGCCGACTCAAATTCTCACTAAAGTTGTTCCTGAACCGTAAAGCACGGTTTTGTTCCTGAACCACAAAGCTTCCTGAACGTTGCTGAACCACAAAGCACGGGTTTTGTTCCTGAACGACAAAGCTTCCTGAACGTTCCTGAACCACAAAGCACGGATTTGTTCATGAACCACAAAGCTTTCTGAACGTTCCTGAACCACAAAGCACGGATTTGTTCCTGAACCCCATAGCTTCCTAAACGTTCCTGAACCACAAAACACGGTTTTGTTCCGGAACCAAAAAGCATGGTTTTTTTCCTGAACCACAAAGCTTCCTGAACGTTCCTGAACCACAAAGCAAGGATTTGTTCATGAACCACAAAGCTTTCTGAACGTTCCTGAACCACAAAGCGCGGATTTGTTCCTTAACCCCATAGCTACCTAAACGTTCCTGAACCACAAAACACGGTTTTGTTCCGGAACCAAAAAGCACGGTTTTTTCCTGAACCACAAAGTTTCCTGAACGTTCCTGAACGACAAAGCTTCCTGAACGTTCCTGAACCACAAAGCACGGTTTTGTTCCTGAACCACAAAGCACGGTTTTGTTCCTGAACCACAAAGCTTCCTGAACGTTCCTGAACGACAAAGCTTCCTGAACGTTCCTGAACCACAAAGCACGGTTTTGTTCCTGAACCACAAAGCTTCCTGAACGTCCCTGAACAACGAAGCACGGTTTTGTTCCTGAACCACAAAGCTTCCTAAACGTTCCTGAACAACAAAGCACGGTTTTGTTCCTGAACCACAAAGCTTCCTGAACGTTCCTGAACCACAAAGCACGGATTTGTTCCTGAACCACAAAGCGCGGTTTTGTTCCTGAACCACGAACGACAAAGCTTCCTGAACTTTCCTGAACCACAAAGCACGGTTTTGTTCCTGAACCACAAAGCTTCCTGAAGGTTCCTGAACGACAAAGCTTCCTGAACGTTCCTGAACCACAAAGAACGGTTTTGTTCCTGAACCACATAGCTTCCTGAACGTTCCTGAACGACAAAGCTTCCTGAACGTTCCTGAACCACAAAGCACGGTTTTGTTCCTGAACCGCAAAGCTTCCTGAACGTTCCTGAACAACGAAGCACGGTTTTGTTCCTGAACCACAAAGCTTCCTGAACGTTCCTGAACAACAAAGCACGGTTTTGTTCCTGAACCATAAAGCTTCCTGAACTTTCCTGTACCCAAAGCACGGTTTTGTGCTGGTAAAAACGGCATTTTGCTTGACTTTTTTATATCTCGCCAATCGTTTCCTTTGTAACAACGGCAAGTCAAAACCAAGTGTCATCAATTGGAATGCCATCATTCAACAGGTGGCATACAACAGGGGGTTAGCAACGGCATGTCGTAGCCTGCAAGTGTCATCAACGGGAATGTCAACATTCATCAGGATAGGGGAGTTAGCAACGGCAAATTGATTGCAAGTCATCAACGGGAATGTCAACATTCAACAGGAGGCATATGTATACTCGTACAACAGGGGATTATACAGGGTGAGCCAATAAAAAGTTTGTAGCAACAAGTCGACAGCCAGTGTCATCAACGGGAATGTCAACATTCAACAGGAGACCCAGCGGGGTTTAAATGAGCAGAGCCGCCGAGCGTCTGGGGGCGGAGTCCTACTGAATAAAATTTTGAAATTTCGGTTTTTTTTGGGTGCAACAAATTCGTGTTCCGGATGCCAAAATTTCCTGTCTGGTGAAGTTCCCCAACCCCCCGAAATGACGCCCCTGTGACCAATAGGCACATTAGAAAAATATGTATTACTAGAAGATCCGCGTTTCTGCCTTGCAATCGGCAGCCACATTTGAATATCCGAATCCCGCAAACTAGTTCAAAATCTCTTCTCGGTCGGAACTTTATTGGCAACTCGGCTTTCGCTGCTTTGCTTTGATCTCGCGGGCTTCTAATCCTATTCGTATTAGGTGCCTACCTACATCCTTCACTCCACCAGCTGTTTCTTCCTTACCTCCTATCCAGCCCCGTCTCCCGATTTACCCTCTTCTCTCTCTCGAAATAACTCTTCAAAACGAATGCCGAAATAGTCCAGGCACATCGTTTGGAATCAATAAAGTTGGCATGTAGGCATCAGAAGCTGAGTGTCAGTTTTAAAATGTTACATTTTTGTCAAACTTTGATCCTACGAATATACCTAGCTATACATTAAAAAGGTCACATAACACAGCAAGGCCTGCGTCATCCAGAAGACATATTGAAAGAGTACTTGGTGCGATTATAAAATATTTCGTCCTCGCAGATCGCAAGGACGAAATAATCGTCCTCGCAGATCGCAAGGGTATTACGGATTGTCCCTTAATTCCATTTTTGGAGGCCTTTACATGTTTGTAGTTCGGCGCTGTGCACTTGCCTTTTTGATGTAACAATGACAAACACTTCAATTTCTAATCCATACAATTCATCATTTTAAAATCACTGCGAAGCGGATCGAGAAATAACCGAAATCGAGAAATAATCGAAAATAAACAGAAAGCCAATTGTTGCATCTCAGAGCAATCTATCGATCGATGGTGGGGATATCCCAATGCAAAATGGTAATGTAAAATAGAATTACGGAAAGTTCTGTACAAATTAGGCAACCTTGCCGGTTCGATGTTCGTGAGCTTTCTCCCGTTCCAACCAAAGCACAACTGCGCTGCAAGATTTTGTTTTGATTCTTTCACACAATTCTTTCAGTGCAGTTTTGCCTTGTTCCAACTGACACTTCGATGCCCTGGACCTGCAAATTCTCTCGACTACCCTGATTACATGAAGTCTAACACTCTACGTACCAACGGCTTTACAAAAGTCTGTTTTTGAAAGTATTTCTCAGACCGGAATTTTTCGATTGGCCGCACAGCTATTAACTTATCGAAAGCCACAGTTCAGCATCGTCCGCAACAATGGAAAAGGTGTACTTTGGATGTAGAGATGATTTTTTCTCAACATAAATCGAGAATCAAAGTCGGCTGTTGAGTGGAAGCTGTGTCAGTGACAAGGGATATCCGGCCGAAAGTCTTCTCAGAATGATAATTTATACGAATTGTTGATTTTTAGTCAATTTGCAAGAATGCTTTTTGCGTACCTATTCGGAGCTTATCAAAAGTCCTCGAACATGGGCGATATTTTAAAGTATCTACTGGTTAACACAGGGGCCATCAAATTTCAGCAAGCCTTGGTGCAACTTCACGCCTCACACGAGTTGTCATGATGTTTTGCGGCGCATGCTGCCATTGATTCTGAATGGCGCCTGAGTTAAAGGTACGTCAACTTATTCGACTTTACACAGCTTTTTCATGGAAAGCTGCACCACGCCATGCAAAATGCAACAATAGGATTTTTGTCTGTTTTTCGATTCGCGACAAATGATTTTTAAAATGAAAATTATGCTGAACAGCAACGATAGTATTTTTCATTGTCCTTGTCCGATCCGGGCATAACCAGGGCAGAAGAAAGATTGCCAGACTTCTTGCTCTATTCCAAATTGTAGCCAGTGTAGGTGGCTGGGGTGACTAGCTTCATTGAGTTAAAGTGCCATCGTATTATTCCAGGAATGACCACGCTTTTAAAATATGTCCTATAAGCAGTAAAAAAGACTTCGGAAAATTCTCATTCATAAGACGAACAATTTCTGAGTGGAATGAATTGCCAGGAAATGTTTTCGTTCAACCGCTCAGTATTCCTATTTTAAACGGTCGTTTGAGGAATGTTCTCGGGCTTTGTAACTAAGTTCTCCATTGTTGTTGTGCACTGCTTTTTTATTCTGTTTTTACATGTGTTTTTGCAGAAACCATGCATTGTAAATAATTATTGAGGGCAACTCCGTAAATAAAACGAATTTGAATAATTGTGAACCACTATGTGCAGCGACTAACTGCCAACCTTGTGTAAACGCCGATATGTAAATTAGAATTAAGGAATGGACTGTACGAGTGTATAGGTAGGTACCTACTGTAAGAGAAAAATTTATTATGTGTACGTCACTCACGTACTGGCTGAGCTGGAATTTGCAGGCGACACTTCATTCTGTCGTTATTTTGAAAAAAATGCAACAAATGCTGATTCTCATTGCCAATCCAATATGCAAACACAAAAGCACACTCCAATAATAAATTCTGTTCACTTGTACCAAAATGCATTGAGCATAGGAAATATTTTTAAAGGTCTGACGAAAAACAGGAGTCATCTAATTTCAACAGGTCTTGGTGCAGTTTCACGCCTTGCACGAATGTCGTGATGTTTTGCAGCGCCTGCATGTGTTTACATTGATTCTACACGAACGTAATGGCGCCTGAGTTAATAAATTTGGCTCAAAAGCCCTGCGAATTTTACAAACATTACGGCAAAAACAAAAAATTTTGGCGAGGAGTGAATTGTGTCGTGGAGTGAATTTTGGCGTGGAGTAGATTTTGGCGGAGCTGAGAGTGAATGTGTTGGGGAGTGAATTTTGGCGTGGAGTGAATAACACGCCGACTCTTGTGCTTGTCGACTTTCGGTGACGAACTGAAATTTGAGTGAAATTGGAAGTCCAATTGCATCCAAAAATTGGGAATCCAAGGAATTCGGAATCACAGAATCGGTAATCAAACAATCGAGAATGCCATTTGGGAATCGATGAAACGGGAATCCTGAGACGGGACGATTCACTTACAAGTTATGGAGCCCTTGTTAATGCCCAACTGCTTCACGTTTTTGCAACATACATTACAGCATTGACCCCAACACTTTTATGACACATTCGACAAACACTACAGCTTTATGTAAAAAACGGCGTTAGTGAGCATGATTGCGAATAATTCGTACTTTTGAGCCGCCAGTTGCGAGTGTGCAAGTTCCAAATATTCCCTGTTGCAAAAATCCAGTTGCGAAATTTTCTGTCGGCGATCCGCGCGTTGCTGTGAATTAAAACCCTTTCGACGGGAGGGGTTTCGTGCGCTTCTTCCGAAAGGAATATCGCAACGCGAGGATCGCGGAAAGAAAAGCCCGAAAGAAAATTCGAAACCGAATAATTTGCTTTTAAAAATCCACTTTCCGTGTGAAATTTTCCGCAGTTTATCGTTGCAACGCTCAAAACCACAATAAAACTAAAATGAATTGAAACAGGGCTCGGGGTTGTCAACAGAATTCGGAAAAGTTTTTGAACCCAAAACAGCTTCATTGAGGGGAAAGTTTTTAGCGTTTTCGAAAACGCCTTGCTCCAGGCTCTCTTGATATATCCTTGGTCTCTTCATTTCTCTTCATGCGTGGCAGTCAGAGACATCCCGAAGGTTATCAGTTAACCTGAGGAATTATACCATCACTGAAAACACGTCTTTCGCACACGCTCAATCTGTTGCAAGCAAAAAAAATATCGTCACTAATTTTGCGGGTAGACCAGTGGCTACGTGCATTTGGACCGACCGACCGCAACACGGACACTTTCCAGCATCTGTGCCGGAAAAACCGCCCTTTTACATCTGAAAATATGGAAGAGCCCATGTTCCAACCTTATATCATAACCACCAAAGGTATGACCCAACGAAACAACCTTCTTCCATTAAGGGTTTTATCATAAATGCGGCCGCCACAGCATGGAAACCCGCGATGAAAATAGCGCACTTTCAGACAGGTCTTCAAAACGTGCTCTCTGGTTTATCCATGGCACCAATATCATAACGAAGTGCAGACCAGTACCTACATGGTGGTCTTTAAAAACTTTGCGATAAAATTTTCCAGCGTTTTCAAAATTTTTTCCATTCACGACCATTTTGGATGCAATATCAGCATAATGTTTGCTCAAAAAAAAAAAAAACACAGGCCCTCTGACAAAAGCGCCTTTGAACAACAATGCGAGTTCAGCCTTGGAACGTACGTTCTTTGAGCAAAAAATAACAAAATAAAAAGGACATCCGAAAAAAACCGGTGCGGGCCTGAAATAAATCCATTCCAAGAAAACACTCGGATGTAGCTGTTTCCTGACGAGCTTTTCTTTTGAGTCACACTGTATAGACCGATGTATAACCAGCTGTTCTCGAGTCCATAATAGGCACATTAATGCAACCATACCTTGCCTTTCCGTTTACGAAGGTTTCCTAGGCATATCATATCCAAGAATTCTGGGAGCTGTTCCAGCTCAAATTACAGCTATAACGAGAGGCAAAATTCGAGAGTGCTTATTTGCAAATAACATCTGTTTGTGACGACTGCCTTCCGGCATATCAGGACAAGGTGCTCCATAAAGTCAAAACCGCCAAAATCCCTTTGCCAGTCAAAATTCTGACGGCGATAGATGTGTCCCCGGGCTAAATTTTCACCCGGTGTAAACGACAAGGTTTCTTTGACTTCCATCGAAGAATTCCTACAAGCAATGCCACATGGACTAGGAAGAAGGACTCTTTATCGCAGGGTGAAACATTCCACCCAGTCATTTCGCACCGCCAAAGGTCACAGCTTCATCTGACACCAAAGTGTTTCTATTGATATTCTGGATCAATTGCGAACATTTGATGCCAATGCTTTCGCAACTTCTTCTTGAAAGAATCTGCTTGTTTAGGAACAACCCGCAATCAATTTTTTCGATGCAGGCAGCATTCATGAATGTCATAAATTTTCAGATGTTTTATGAGAAATAAAAATTCTTGAGAAATGCAAAAAATAACAGAAAGTTCGCAAATATCATTTTTGCTGGATCGTTTTCAGATGGATCACCCTGTAATTCCCATCCCTGAGAGTGAAAGCGCAGAAATTTCTCTAATAGCCCAAGCGAACACAACGATTTGTTAATAAAAGGTGTGTGTTAAGCCGTCAGCGGTTGGAAATGAGGTGTGAGATGCGGATAATGGACCCGTTGACGTGATAATGCAGATGTCTTTCATGATATGCCGGGGGAAAAATCGTTTGGTTTCAGAAACATGCACCGCGAAACTATCTGGGTTCGAAATGTGAGCAATTGCCGCTAAAACGAAATTTCTCGCGCTTACGGGTCCATTTTTGGTGTCGTTCGAATGTTTCTCACAGCCGCAAAACCGCAGGTTCTGATAGCCTTCTAGAATTTCACTCACCGCTTGCACTTTAAAAATTGTGCCCTGTGGAACATTTCTGGAGAAAAAAGCTCGATCACTGACATGATCGCGCTTTTAATAAAGAAAAAAACCAAAACAATACTTATTCACGCTGAAAGTGTTTGATCAGCTTTTTAATTCGTGTCGTAATTATAAAAAAATGCGAAGGTTGAAAAAATCAGCTTTTAATTTCAGTCAATCGATAATCCCCCGGTTGAAAAAGGTTGGAGTAATGCTAAGCACCTAACGCTCGGCCGATGAAGCAATACAACGCAATGAGAACTAAAATCGTCGTCCAGAGCGGCAATGAAAGGAGCTGTAATGTGATACGTTTAAAGTAATGTCCACACCAAAGATAAACAAATTATTGGCGCATTTTTGTCATGCATATAAATACGCCACACTGCTCAATGGAATGCTGGCTATACACATCTAGTCAATTGAAAGTATCCTTATGGCTGTGCTGCTGGCGGCGGCCACTGGATGCATGCCTGTGTTTTCAGAATGAGTCGTTTGTAAACGGTGAAACTGCGAGATTATTATCAGTTTCTCAATCCGTCTGAAATACAAGGTGGACAGAGGTTTCCGTTCGACTGACCTGGCTGTTTGTTATCACAGGAGATGCTCAAACTGGTGTCCGTCGGCTTTGCGATGCAGTGGTGGAGTGGGATCCTCCATTTGGTTGCCACATTCTTGACAACTGAGTGGATGCTTCTGGTGCTCTTGTTTGTGGACCTCTGATTTCATGTGGCCCAAAAAGAAATCCAGTGGGTTCAGGTCTTGGGAACCTGACGGCCACGCTGGTAGCCCATCGCGGCCAATCCAATGACCGGGGAAGACATTGTACAGGAATTGCCCCTGACTTTTTTCATGGGTATGCAACACACATTAAACAATTTCGTGCAAGGTTGCAGCTTTTGAATTTTCACAGGGGCAAAATTCTAGCTCAATCCCAAATTGTTTCCCCTGACTTTTTTCATGGGTATGCAACACACATTAAATCAATTCGTACAAGGTTGCAGCTTTTGAATTTTCACAGGGGCAAAATTCTAGCTCAATCCCAACTTGTTTCCCCTGACTTTTCTCATGGGTATGCAACACACATTAAATCATTTCGTACAAGGTTGCAGCTTTTGAATTTTAGCAGGGGCAAAATTCTCGCTCAATTCCAACTTTGAAGTCCATTGACCTGTTGAGTTTTTTGCCCCTGACTTTTTCAATGGCTATGCAACACACATCAAAACGTTTTGTACAAGGTTGCAGCTTTTAAATTTTCACAGGGGAAAAATTCTTGCTCAATCCCAACTTCTTTCCCGACTTTTTCATGGGCAGCAGCTTTTGAATTTTCACAGGGGAAAAATTCTTGCTCAATCCCAACTTCTTTTCCGACTTTTTTCATGGGCATGCAACACACATTAACTCATTTCGTACAAGGTTGCAGCTTTTGAATTTTCGCAGGGGCAAAATTCTTGCTCAATCCCAACTTGTGAAGTCCATTGACCTGTTGGGTTTTTTGCCCCTGACTTTTTTCACGGGTATGCAACACACATTAAATAATTTCGCACAAGGTTGCAGCTTTTGAATTTTCACAGGGGAAAAATTCTTGCTCAATCCCAACTTCTTTCCCGACTTTTTCATGGGCAGCAGCTTTTGAATTTTCACAGGGGAAAAATTCTTGCTCAATCCCAACTTCTTTTCCGACTTTTTAGGTTGCAGCTTTTGAATTTTCGCAGGGGCAAAATTCTTGCTCAATCCCAACTTGTGAAGTCCATTGACCCGTTGGGTTTTTTGCCCCTAACTTTTTCCGTGGCTATGCAGCACACATCAAAACCTTTCGTACAAGGTTGCAGCTTTTGAATTTTCACAGGGGCAAAATTCTTGCTCAATCACAACTTTGAAGTCCATTGACCTGTTGGGTGTTTTGCCCCTGACTTTTTTCACGGGTATGCAACACACATTAAATAATTTCGCACAAGGTTGCAGCTTTTGAATTTTCACAGGGGAAAAATTCTTGCTCAATCCCAACTTCTTTTCCGACTTTTTTCATGGGCATGCAACAGACATTAACTCATTTCGTACAAGGTTGCAGCTTTTGAATTTTCGCAGGGGCAAAAATTCTTGCTCAATCCCAACTTGTGAAGTCCATTGACCTGTTGGGTTTTTTGCCCCTGACTTTTTTCACGGGTATGCAACACACATTAAATAATTTCGCACAAGGTTGCAGCTTTTGAATTTTCACAGGGGAAAAATTCTTGCTCAATCCCAACTTCTTTCCCGACTTTTTTATGGGCAGCAGCTTTTGAATTTTCACAGGGGAAAAATTCTTGCTCAATCCCAACTTCTTTTCCGACTTTTTTCATGGGCATGCAACACACATTAACTCATTTCGTACAAGGTTGCAGCTTTTGAATTTTCGCAGGGGCAAAATTCTTGCTCAATCCCAACTTGTGAAGTCCATTGACCCGTTGGGTTTTTTGCCCCTGACTTTTTTCATGGGTATGCCACACATTAAATCATTTCGTACAAGGTTGCAGCTTTTGAATTTTCACATGGGCAAAATTCTTGCTCAATCACAACTTTGAAGTCCATTGACCTGTTGGGTGTTTTGCCCCTGACTTTTTTCACGGGTATGCAACACACATTAAATAATTTCGCACAAGGTTGCAGCTTTTGAATTTTCACAGGGGAAAAATTCTTGCTCAATCCCAACTTCTTTACCGACTTTTTCATGGGCAGCAGCTTTTGAATTTTCACAGGGGAAAAATTCTTGCTCAATCCCAACTTCTTTCCCGACTTTTTCATGGGCAGCAGCTTTTGAATTTTCACAGGGGAAAAATTCTTGCTCAATCCCAACTTCTTTCCCGACTTTTTCATGGGCAGCAGCTTTTGAATTTTCACAGGGAAAAATTCTTGCTCAATCCCAACTTCTTTCCCGACTTTTTCATGGGCAGCAGCTTTTGAATTTTCACAGGGGAAAATTCTTGCTCAATCCCAACTTCTTTCCCGACTTTTTCATGGGCAGCAGCTTTTGTATTTCACAGGGGAAAAATTCTTGCTCAATCCCAACTTCTTTCCCGACTTTTTCATGGGCAGCAGCTTTTGAATTTTCACAGGGGAAAAATTCTTGCTCAATCCCAACTTCTTTCCCGACTTTTTCATGGGCAGCAGCTTTTGAATTTTCACAGGGGAAAAATTCTTGCTCAATCCCAACTTCTTTCCCGACTTTTTCATGGGCAGCAGCTTTTGAATTTTCACAGGGGAAAAATTCTTGCTCAATCCCAACTTCTTTTCCGACTTTTTTCATGGGCATGCAACACACATTAACTCATTTCGTACAAGGTTGCAGCTTTTGAATTTTCGCAGGGGCAAAATTCTTGCTCAATCCCAACTTGTGAAGTCCATTGACCTGTTGGGTTTTTTGCCCCTGACTTTTTTCACGGGTATGCAACACACATTAAATAATTTCGCACAAGGTTGCAGCTTTTGAATTTTCACAGGGGAAAAATTCTTGCTCAATCCCAACTTCTTTCCCGACTTTTTCATGGGCAGCAGCTTTTGAATTTTCACAGGGGAAAAATTCTTGCTCAATCCCAACTTCTTTCCCGACTTTTTCATGGGCAGCAGCTTTTGAATTTTCACAGGGGAAAAATTCTTGCTCAATCCCAACTTCTTTCCCGACTTTTTCATGGGCAGCAGCTTTTGAATTTTCACAGGGGAAAAATTCTTGCTCAATCCCAACTTCTTTCCGACTTTTTCATGGGCAGCAGCTTTTGAATTTTCACAGGGGAAAAATTCTTGCTCAATCCCAACTTCTTTCCCGACTTTTTCATGGGCAGCAGCTTTTGAATTTTCACAGGGGAAAAATTCTTGCTCAATCCCAACTTCTTTACCGACTTTTTCATGGCAGCAGCTTTTGAATTTTTCACAGGGGAAAAATTCTTGCTCAACCCAACTTCTTTCCCGACTTTTTCATGGGGCAGCTTTTGAATTTTCACAGGGGAAAAAT
>JASGXE010014660.1:0-10990 GCA_030068105.1 Sinentomon sp. SZTP_YWyxl
CCCTCCCATTCGTGAAACTGCCCCAGCGCCCCGCGTTCTGCCAAGATATGCAAAAGAGGCAGGGAGCGAGAGAAGAGAGTGGAGTGAAGAGAAAAAAGAGGGAAAAGAGAGGAGCTACCCGGGTAGCAGAGGAACGTGGCAGGAACGTTCCGCGGAATATGGTAAACACTTGTCTGTGCCAGGTGGCTGCCATTTGGATATGGTCGGTGTGGCACCACGATGCTGGCCACTATGGCAGAAATGTGCCTTTCTCCAGTGACAGCGATGTGTTTTTCCACCGTGGTGGGGACATGGCATGCTCCCGTGACAGGAACGTGATTGCCACGGTGGTTTGTCTCGTTCCACGGTGGAAAATAGTATTCTCGCCACGGGAGCATGCCATGTCCCCATCACGGTGGAAAAACACATCGCTGTCACTGGAGAAAGCCACATTCCTGCCATAGTGGCCAGCACCGTGGCACCACACCGACCATATCCAAATGCCAGCCACGTAGCACAGCCAAGTGTTTGCCATATTCCGCGGAACGTTCCTGCCACGTTCCTCTGCTACCCGGGTATAGAGAGCGAGACAGAGAGGGAAAAAGAGAGAGAGTTCACTCCGACAGGGGAAGGGAGAGAGAGGGTGAGTGCGGAAAAGAGAGAGGGAGGGAAAGAGAGAGGGAAGCAGTAAGAGAGGGAAGCAGTGAGAGAGGGAGAGAGAGAGGCAGAGAGAGGGAGAGAGCAGAGAGAGGGAGAGAGCAGAGAGAGGGAGAGAGCAGAGAGAGGGAGAGAGCAGAGAGAGGGAGAGAGCATATAAAAAATACTCAATACTGCAATTCGTTTTTTCCGCGCACCATACGAAACTGGAATTCTCTCCCGGCAAGTTCACCGATTCTCGTTCTCTAAATGGCCACCGCGGGGGAAAATCTTTCCTTTTTTTGCATACCTATTGGCACATGTTTTACTCTGCTCGTTCGTTTTTTCATTTTGTTGATTTTATTCTCTTCTGACGGGCCTTACGGCGACAATGTTCACCCATTAATGTGAACTAATATTAATAAATTGAAATTGAAAAATTGAGAGCGAGAATGCGAGCGACTGAACAGAACCGAGAGCACAACTCCAGAGGTGATAATAAGCAATAAACTGACATAGGGCACAGCTATATGAAGCCCTATTTCAATTGGTTCCAATTAAGTATATTTTGGATCCATGCTGGCAACAGGGCCAAGTTGTCGCTTTCCACACCAGGCAGGAATTTCAATCGCAATGATAAATTCACATTTCTCCCATTTTGCCCATTGCAAATAAGCTTGAAGAGCTTTTCAATATCTTTCGCCATTTTTCTTCTCTTTTTTTCAAATTCAAATTCAAAATTCAAAATTCAAAAATTCTTTATTTCGTAATGAAAAAAGCGACCTTTAGCACAAAGCTATTCTTACAGGCAACTTGATAAAAGAAAAGGAAAAAAAAACGAAAGCACAACGATAAGGCAATAAGCGGCAAACAATGATTAAACGACATGAATATACAACATATCAATGAATTGAATTAAGGTGGCAAGAGTCGCAAATATTTCTCTGCAGACCTTTTGAATAAAGGAAGGCTCGTTTGGGTATGACATTTAGTCGGGAGGGATCTATACATAACAATAGCTTGGTAGAGGGGGCTCTTCTCAAACACCGCTGTTTTATGAGAGTAGACAAGTGGCAACTGCGAAGACCTAGTTGGATACGAGTGTGACGCAAAAGCCAGCTCGTCATAAATATACGGAGGTGATTTGTGTTGGATAACTTTGTGTAGCAGCGTAACAAGACCAAGTTTTCGGCGAACTGCAGGCCTATCCAACCCAAGAGCTTTGACAGCTCCGGTAATATGGTCAAACTTTCTAAGCCCAGTTGCAAATCTTACAAGCATATTGAAAATTTTTTCAACTTTTTGTAATGAGCCATGAGGGGCGCAAATATATATTTCACTGCAGTAGTCAATAATGGGTAGAAAAAGAGAAACAACGAGCCTTATCTTTGTTTCCTGGTCAAGTTGATAGCCAACGCGATTAAGAGCATATAATTTTGAGTAAATTTTGGAGGACATTTTGGAAAAATGTGGAAGGAAGGAAAGCCTCGAATCCAACCAAAGTCCCAGGTTTCGGACACAGTCATTCCACATTAGTGTCACCCCTCCGAGTGAAATACGATTTGACACCAAATCAATTGTGCTTAAGAGATTTGAAGAGCCAAACGCAATTGGTTGGCATTTTGTCCGATTTAAAGCCAGCCCATTTTCCCTGGACCAATTTTCAATGTCCACCAGCAGCTTATTTATACTCTGAACAACATCTTGAAAATTATCAGTATTAAAATTCATATAAATCTGCAAGTCATCGGCATAAAGATGATATGAACAACGACCGTCTAAAATGGCCCCAATGTCATTTATAAAGACGGAGAAAAATAGAGGTCCAAGAATAGAACCCTGGGGGACACCACAGTTCACCCTGCCAAACTCCGACCTAGATTCACCCACTTCTGTGATTTGAAGCCGCAGGGCGAGATAGGATTTGATCAGCGTTAACGCTGATGGAGAAAAAATTTAGGTTCTGAAACCGCTGCAACAAAATGGCATGGGGCACGGAGTCAAAAGCCTTCGAGAAATCCAACAGCACTAGGACCGTTCCCTGGGACTCCTCTCGGGCCGTAAAAATGTCGGACACAATTTTCAGCAGAGCTGTAGTTGTACTATAGCCTTTCCTAAATCCAGATTGGAACATGAGAAGGCTGGAATTATTCTCCAAAAAGGACACAATTTGTCCGTGCAAAAGCCGCTCCAAGACTTTAGAGAACTGCGGAAGAAGGCTGATTGGCCTGTAATCCTCAAGTGCAAGTGGAATAGTCTTTTTTGGCAGAGGAAGAACTAGAGCCTGCTTCCAACATGAAGGAAAAATAGACGTCAAAATAGCAGTGTTTACAATATGCGTGAGTGGGAGCAAAATATAAGAGAGAGACATTTTGATCATCATCATAGAAATGCCATCAAGACCAACCGCGTTACTGGATAGATTATTAATTAACACAAAGATAAATTTACAATCAGCGATACAAAAATTGAAAGTACTTTCACTAGCATAACATGACGCAGCGAAAAGAGGCTCAAATTCCTTTGCAGAACTGGAGTTATTCCTCTCACCGCTAATATCAATAAAATCACACGTATCTTGCACCTGATTCGAGGCCAGAGAACAAGAAAGAAAGTGCTTGTTTAACTGTTCAGGGGTAAATGCAAACTGTTTGGGTAGGGCTATGCATTTCTTTGAATTTTTGTAAATACCCAAAGAATTGAGCGAAGACCAAAATTGCTTGCTATTTGCCACCTGGCTACAAATGCGGGCGTTTATGTGAACGCGCTTGGCAACCCTAAGAAGCCTGATGACAATGTTGCGCAGATTAGCATAGTCAGCCCAAAGTTTTTTCAATTTGGCGCCATCGCCATCATCTTTAGGTTGAGAGCGAAGAAAAGTACGATACTTGGACAAAGCCTTATCCCTCTTACGCATTTGACCCCTAAGTTCTTTATTCATCCATGGGACCGGAGGCTTTTTAACTTTTATTGTTCTTATTGGTGCGAAATAATCAAAAGCTGTTAGAAGAGCCTCGTTAAGATAATCTATTTTGGAGTCCATATCATTTGATTTGTAAAGGGGAAGCCAGTCTATCGATGACATATGGTCGCCGAACCCCTCGTAATCAAAATCTCGAAAATTTCGAAGTTTAATTTTTAAAATTTTTAAAATTCCGGTTTTGATAAACAAGCATGATGATATTTTTACAGACTGACAGTCGTTTGTACCTTTACTTTGACGGATTTTGGGTGTAGTGCCCGAGGAAGGCAAGTTACACTGCGAGATGGCGAGAGCTAGCAGAGAGATGTCTACATACCGGGGTAGCTGTAAAGGAGAAGCTCTTGATAGGTAGGTACTCCTAACTTTCCTACGTAACTGTAAAAAAAAATGGCATAGAAGAGGAGAGGGAAGACTGGGCAAATATTGATGTCCGGAAGTCATAGGCCAAAGTCTCTATTACATTTCTTTTCATCTTTTCAGTTAGGAAAACCCTCTCTATAATAGACGTACACACTTAAAAATGTTGAGTAAAATGTGACCCAAGTTGGGTCAAATTTGACCCAACTGTTGAGGCAAATATGAGGCATCCCTTTTGGGGTCAATTTGACTCAAGGGAGTTGGGTCACCATTTTGACCCAACAAAATGGGTCAAAATAAAAACCCAACTGCTGGGTGAATTTATACCTTTTCCTTTGGTCAAGATGACTAAAAAGGTGGGTCACTTTTATCGTTCATTGTTGAGTTAAACTGATATTACTGCGAGGTTATGTTGACCCATTCAGTTGTTTAAAATCTGAACCAATGTTGGGTCATTGCAATTATATTTCAGAGTCAACTCAAAGCATTAATTTGTGAGGCTGTTGATCCTTGGGGTCATATTAACAAATTTTCTGTGGTAATTTTCATTCGCATGAATTGTTAGAAGATAGGAGCAAATGTTGTGAAACTTTCAGCGTTTCTTTCACACGGTTTTTCAAGCAAGAACGGCAGCAAAGTGGTTTTGATTACTTTCTGCCAATTATAAGAGAAAATGACCAGTTATTTATTGACCAAATTGATTCTTGTGCAAATTGTATCGCAGATTTTTCATGCGGTTTGGACGATAAATATGTAAGGACTGGCCAGTCCTTAAATTTTATGCTGAATATTTTGTCTGGATATTTTGTTTTAATTTCAGTTGAAATTTAAGAACTCTCTTTCAATCCTTAAACTTCATGCCATAAAAATATCAAAATGGGTCTTTTTGAAATTTAAGAAATTCCATTCCTCAAATTTCATGAGAACGAAAATCTCATTTTTTAATTTCCGATGAAATTTAAGACTGGATAACCAGTCTTAAATTTCAAGCAGAAAATCTTCTATATTTTTATTTTTCGTCATGAAATTTAAGGACCTTAAATTTCACCAGCGTCCAAACTGCATGAAAAATCTCAGAGTCAATTTGCAAAGTGAAACAATTTGGCAATAATTAGCAGAAGTGTTATAAAAACCCAGTAATTGCCGTTCTTGTCTGAAAAACAAAAGACAAAAATGTCAAAAGCCGCAAACGGGTTTTGAAAACAACAAAAACACACCACGTGTGGTTTGAACATTTTCAACTTCACGGGTCTCAGCAGATGAAAAGAACCAAGCTTGTCAAGCTGGAACGACTGCCTGCACATCCAGAATAAGATCTATACAGGAAAATCCCAATGCGCCAGACACACGGAGTTGAAGTGATCTCTAGTTGGGAAATGCACCCACGTGCTTGAACAGTGCTGACTGAGTCTTGTCGTTTATCAGCAAAGAATGTGAACACAGGCGGGGGAGGGTATTATCATGTTCACTTGCATGCACACAATCGAGCCCGCAGGAAAGGAATGCGTGCTTTTGTGTGACGGCCAACACCAATGGAGAGTGTGAGCTGGATGGGGTGGAACGTGCGCTGCGGCTGGCTGGTGGTTGGCCGTACAAATCTGCTGCGTGCATTGTTTGCGGTTGGCGCAGGTGCAGAAAGGAATTCAATGCGATGACCCAACCTTGAATCATTTTTAAAGACGTTTCCAGCTTTGGATATAATTCTTGATCCAATGTTGGGTGCAATTATTTCCTCAAAATTATCGTCAACTTGACAACCTGTGTTGTGTTGGAATAATGAACCAATGTTGAGTCAAAATGGCCCAATTCCTGTTGACCCAGCAGATTGGGTCATCCTGTCACTCAACATTTTTAAGCGTGTAACAATGGATGTTATTAGCATATCCTGTTGCAAGCCTGCAGCCCCTTCGCCGCTCTGGTAAGATATGGTTACCTATACCTTTGAGCCTCTGGTGCTCCGATCCAGCACTATTCCTATCCTTTATGCATGGAAGTCCTCTTCCTCGGAATATTTCCTTTAAAAAAGTGCCATGCCACGGCAGAGGAGGACAAAAAACGAGCCTGCAAAAGGAAGAGATGATTTCCCATCATGGCCTGAGAAAAGGCTTTGTGTCCCACTTGCGTCCTGGACCTTGACTCTGATAAAACGCTATGAGAGATGTGATGTTATTAATCATGACCATGGCCTGCGAGAAGTGTTTTCCAAGCACTGCAAAGTATTCGTGGTTTTAAACAGGGTGTCCCGTAAATATACACCAGGAAAGCCACACCCAGCTGTTCTTGAGACAATTTAAATTTGAAATTGCAGAGTGAATTTTTTCTCTCCGGTGGGTTCCGCGGCACGAAAGGATACAATTTTAACGCTTCAGCTCATCAAACACGTACCTACAACACGTTTGTCGTTTCCACGGCAACCTTAAAAGAGTGTAGAATAAATGTAGGAGGAAGGTTTCCTAGGACTAACAGATTTTTTTGAACAGTTAAGATTTTTTCATTTGGTCCAAATGGTTTGAGCATGCAGAAGGATGCGCGAAAAGGTATTTTTATTTATTTTTTTTTTCTTTTGATATACCGCTGTTTGGCTCGCTTTCAAAAGGAAAGCTATTATTGTCTGCCAGACTGCCTTTTGTTGAAAGAACATTGACCATGCACTCATTTAGAACTTCAAAACTTTGATTGTGAAGGCATCGAAATGAATAGATTGTAACAGTCAACTGATAAGCCATGCGAAGTTTTATTGTGCCTACCAATGACTGCGATAAACCAAACCAGTAATTACTTACATTGTAAATGGCATAAATGAATGGATTGTAACAGCTATTACTCATAGCCAACCAATGACTGATGAACCAAATGATGTTGATGTAATGATAGCTGTAATAAGAAGAGTAAGCAGTTCAGATTTTAATATTGTTTACTTTCAATTTCGTTGGTGACCAACTTGAAAGGGCAAAGCCTTACCAACAAAACAAAAATTATAGGACATTTCGTTATACGAGTCGAAATGCGTGTAAGGAACAGAGAGAAGAGACAATCTGTCGCCAACCCTAAGCTTGAAAAAAGTCAATTCCATGTTCAGATGCACCTTTCTCAACGATCAAAAAGGAATACTGTTGTGCATAGAAATCAAATTTTCCAACAGAGTTCTATACATAAAAATTTTATGCTCGAAATCTGTTGGAAAATTTGATTTCTGTGCACAACAGTTTCCTTTTCCATCGTTGAGAAAGGTGCATCTGAACATGGAATTGACTTTTTTCAAGCTTAAGGTTAGGGTTAGGGTGAGTGGCTTTGGTGCGTACGGCCGAATGTGTAGGCCTACCTAAATGAAAAAGACAAAAGAGAAAAAAAAATTGGAAAAAACGAGCTGAAAAGAGAATAATCAAAAGAACAAGCAAAAGAGAATGAAGAGAAAACGAAAGAATGACAATCATAACTCTGCTCTGATATATTACAGAGAGTAGGCATGATCCATGCATCGCACTCACTGATTGATTTCAGGAAAGATCTCTTGAAGGACATTGTAAGACTGAAGTGGAAGCCAACACAGAGCAAACAAAGTGACAACCATCACCAACATTTTGATCACCTGCGAAAAATGTGAATGGGAATGGGAAGGAAAGAAAAGAAAGATATAAGAATATTAATAAAGAAAACAAGATAGAATTTTCGGTTGCGCGGAATAACGTATAATTTTCGGAAGGTCAGGTTAGGGTTAGGTTAAGAGTAAGATTAGGGTAAGGTTTGGGTTAGGTTATGGTTAGGTCAGGTTTGGTTGGGTTAAGTCGGTTGGTCGGCCTTATTAAACGTCCTAAAAATAGACGTTATTCCTTCAACCCGAATTTTCATATTTGGAATCTCCTGGCAAAAAAACCGACAACAAAATTAGGCCAAATAATATACAGGCGACAAAAACGTAATCGCATCGGCGACTGGTCCTGTCAGGATTCACTCAAATATGTTCCGTTCTGAGGCTAGCACCACCACAAATTAGTTTTAAATTGCCACCAGTTTGTCGCGATGGTTCGCGCCATCCCCTGCGGAAACAAGCCACCAAATCCCAACCATTGTGGTTCAAGAATTCAGAAAAGGAGAGTCCTTGGTTAGCGAATTCCACCACCGAAGAGTTCTCGGAAAATAAAGCGTTGTGGTGCGTGTCGAGTTTATTTTTTGGTGCGACATTTCAAGAGCTTTGGACACCAGTAGTGAGCTTCTATGTATCAGCTAATCAGCGCATGCACAGCAAAATGATGTTTCTTCTCGCGGCGTTCGCTTTTATCAAAATGATGCATTTCTTTACAAATTCTGGCACAGTCGTTCTTTGCTTCCACGCTTTTTGGTCACATGGGCCATCAGAGGTCGAGATGGGGACCCCGTTCATCCGGAACTGACTGCCAGTTTTTGTTCCAATCCATTAGGCGATTAGATGTATTGCGGCGGCGGAATTAATGTACTCATACATGCAAAAAATTAAAACTGTTTAGATTTTTGCAAAAATTCCATGCTGTAGAAATTAAAGTTCCATTTTTTCCGAGGCAAGAACGTTGCAGGTCCAGATAGCTCTGTTGCAATCTGGCGCTTTTTTCTTCCCAAAATACATGTATGGGTGCATTAATTCCGCCGCTACTATATTCATACATGAAGAAACCGTTCAGATTTTGGCAAAAAATCTGCTACAGAAGTTAAAGATCCTTGTTTGTTACCGAGGTTTGAAAGTTCTGTTGAAATCTGGCGCACTGATTCCTTCCGCCTGCACAAGAACAAAAAGAAAGGAAAAAAAGTTTCGGAGGCAACAGTTGAATGGAAAAAACACATTTAATTCCTCCGCTACTATACCTATATCGCCGATATGTTCCCTCCTTTTCGTGACTCTTTCCCATTCAAATCGGCGATTAGGTGCGTCACTAAACTGACGTATCTGGTCCAACAGGGCAGGTGCTCTCCTGACGCATGGCCTATTTTCAATTTTGTCTATGCTATATATACGATTATCTAGATACATTTTTAGACATTGCTATTTTTGACATCACATGGAAAGTTATGAAAGAGATTCGAGAAAAACAAAAATCGAACCGTGCATGGGACTAAAGAAATGAAAAAATGTAATCATTTCTCGTTCGTTCCCACGTGTTTCGTTAGAAAACGATGGAAAAATAGAAGCAGAAAAAGACAAGAAATGAAAGAAAAAAATGATTTCAACAACAGGAGAAATGTTGATGGAAGGAAAGCGGTTGAAAGCGAAGCCTGTCGTTGCCAACAAAGAAAGAAAAAAAAAAGAACAAGAAATTCATTAAAACCAATAAAAAAAATTTCCTGAAATTTCTTGTTATTCTTTTTTAATTTCAATTTGCTTTCAATTATTTCACACAATTTGTAAGGAGTGCAGAACAGCACAAACAATACAATATGCGAGTAGGTACCTACACTCTAAACACGAAGTTCAGCTTGGAACACCATATTTTAACATGGGCTTAGATGGGAGGTGTTCTTTTAGGAACACACGTTTTGTTTTTGGAACACTATAAGTGTTCCATTTCTCAAATCTGTGACAGCGCTGTCACAGATTTGGAACACATTTGGTGTTTCGGAACACCATAAGTGTTCCATTTGTGTTCCAAATGGAACACTTATGACTTATGGTGTTCCAAAAACAAAACGTGTGTTCCTAAAAGAACACCTCCCATCTAAGCCCATGTTAAAATATGGTGTTCCAAGCTGAACTTCGTGTTTAGAGTGTACCTCCTGTCCTCTCGCACAGGGCGCCACAATGTCACGAACACGGAACCCAACACAAATCCGTCTACAAACATCAAATGAGTCATGGACATGAGGATGACGTATTCGTATACCGAGGTATTTCACAAGCTACGATGGGTACCCATAACCAATGCACTACAAAAAACGACGCAAATTTCTACTAGTAGTAGTGACAGAAGACCACTCTAAACTGGTGGCAGGTTTCCACTTTATAGTGATTTTGTGACACCAAACTTGTGACAGATATCGAGGAATTGCCAGTTGCCACCGGGTTGGTTGGGTCGGTGGCAGTTTTTCCCGGTGCGCTTGCATCTGACATTATTCAGTGGCAATATTTCCAAAAATAGTGAAAAACTGGCACTATTTTAGTGTTCGTCTTTTGCTACTTCTACTCGTATAGTGGAAATTTCCCGCCAATTTTTTGGTTGTGTACAGGCAGGCCTATAAGTGCCTATATTTCATCGTTTTAAAATTTCGCTGGAATAAAGTTGCCCAGCAGATTAAGATGATTGATTGATGGACTTTATTTTCAAGGTTTCCCCTCTATCAAATTTGATACAATGACAAATTAATGACAATGACAAAAAAGTATGAATTCAACAAAACAAAGAGAGACAAGACAACATCAAGAAAGAGAAATTGGCCTGCAAGACGATTCTGGAAGATAGCTATAGGCTGAGGGGGAGATCAAAAGTAGACCCATGCAGCTGATTCCACTCAGTTATCGACCTGGCTAAGAAGGAATATTTCCCAACATTACCTATCTCCGCACCCCCTTGTCCACCCAGTTACACATTTGGGCATGTTTACACCCGAAAGGTGTTACTGGGCGGACAAAAAAGTGCAAAATTATACCCTTTTATTTTCAGTGTAAAAGTTGATCATGACGGTAGGCAGGTTCACGTAAGCCAAAAGCTCGCCCCATCCACCAACATTTGATCCACGATATGGAAATGCAATATAGTCTAAGCCAGCTTCCTCCGACATGCAAGTGATTTCCGCCGAGGGAAAACATCATTTCAGAGACTCTATAACGCCTCTAGTCCCCCATACAACAAAACGAGCTGCACGGCGCTGAATAATTTCCAAAGTTTGGCAATCCGTTGCGAGCAAGGGATCCCAAGCAGGTGACGCACACTCCAGCATTATCGGGGGAACAAGGCTTTTGAAAGCAAGATCACGAATGTTATGTTCGGTTAGATTAAGGGTGAAAGGTTGGGTGAGGTTAGGTTATTTTTATTTTCATTCATTTTTTTATATTTTACCTGACCTAACCTA
>JASGXE010014661.1:0-12425 GCA_030068105.1 Sinentomon sp. SZTP_YWyxl
TCTTTTTCGTCACGTTTTAACAACTTTTCGACACTGCTTTCAACACTTCAAACTTGTTCCTGAAGTTGTTGTTTTTTGTTTCAGTGGCGCCGAGTCCACACTTCAAATATTTCCATTTGAAATTGTAACAGCTCGCTCAAGATAGTTTTCAGTTGTGCTAGGGCGACCAGGTTGCGATGGACAAGTGGGGAATTGCATAGCTTTGAGGTATATGCGATAATCGTTAAAAAGGTAAAGGAAAAGGCAGCATACTCGTACAAAGACAATAGAATGAACCAAGCATTTACTGTTATACAATGAATAGAGTAAAAATAAAAGATAAAAGAGAAAAACGAAAAGTGCTACCATAAAATTGAATAGGATAATCTAAAATCGGATAGGTAAAGAGTGTCTCAATAAACGTGACAATGCAATAATGTGTTTCGCCCATTTTTTCATTCGCCGTACAGCAGTTTAATTTGAATCATATGGAATAGCGACAAAGGTTTTTCAAGAATTGACATCGATACATTCTTTAAAAATTCAAGAAATATTGAAAAAATATTTTTAGTTCTCAAATTCACGAAAATATCTTTTAATTTTTGTGAGACATTTTTTTGAAACTTTTGTGAGAAAATGCAATGTGAGAAAATGTCCTCATTTGTGAGAAAATGCAATTTTTGTGAGGAGAGATTGTTTCCGAGGACAGAATATTTTTTAAACATTTGATGTAATGTTTAAAGCATTCTCTTTCAGCTAAATATTCTCTATTCTGATCAAAATATCCGTAAAATTATGTTTTGAATTTTCGGATTTAAAGTTTTTTTTACAATTCAATAAACTCATTCACAGGTGGCAGGAAGGCATCATCACTGCTAGTGTTCAACAAACGGGCATTGGAATTGGCCCACAAATGCCATCGTGTTTTCCAGAATGGACAATTCGACTCGATGCGATGGAGAGAATAACAACAACAACATACCAGTGAACCAGTGAAGAACCAGTGAACATTGGAGACTGATTTGCACACCAAAGCGGCAAGGCCAGCAAAAAATTAGCTTCTTGGGCTTGACATGAAAAGTGTGATTGATCTTTTTAAATGTGATCACAGCAACAAATGGATGAGCGTGTTTTAGGAGCATACGAATTCCGACCAACACGGTTCTGGAAGGTTCCAAGGCGAGACTTTTCTCACTTTGCTGCATTTGCAACAATGGAAAATTTTTAGTGAATTCTGGAGTTAAAATCAGTATGATTGGAGGTTTTGGTTGCGCGAGATTAATAATTCTTTATCGTTGAGTCAAGTGCGAACGATTGACTTTTCCTTGAAGTTTTTTGGGTTTCCGTATGCCAAATTCCGGCCCATCTTTCCGCTTTGCTCACAACGAACGAAACAAATGCTGGAACCCGATCGGTTCGCTATTCGTGGAGTTTATGAAACTGTTATCTGAAGAAGTTCTAACCCAAATTATTAAATCATAAAAACAAAGCTTAGAATTCGAAATGTTTCACGCGAGGATCATTGTACATACAATGGCTTGAGTAATCTCATACAATAATGTTCAAAAAGTTTCTGGAATAAAGGCTACAACCAGATAACACAATCGGCCGTATTCACACATTGCAACTCATCCTCAGGTTCAACTCAATACAGCTAATTCCATAGGCGGATGCATTTTCCAATGCAACAATGGAAAAGGAATAAGAATTGTGCATAGAAATGAAATTTTCACAACACAAATCTATACATTGAATTTGTAGCTATTGATTTGAACCTGAGGGTCAGTTTTAATGGCGAATACGGCCGAATATTCCATTTGATGATTCTAAGAGAAACAGAAGGACGCTGATGCTGCTACGGCTTGTCCAAATATCCACTTGGCGAAAACGGCAATCAGGAAGAGAATGAGAAACCGACGGATCCATCGTTTCCTTTAAGGAAAACAAGAAAAAAGAAAGTATGCGAATTTATGGAAATGCATATTGGAGCATATTGCAAATCCTTGCATGTTTACCAAAAGGTCGGCACTTGCATGGTTTCAGGGCGTAATTATGTTCTGTTTTTTGCAGACTCGTAGAGCAGAAATCCCTGTGTTTTTGTGATACCAACCAGGTGTGTAACATTGGTCCGAAAGGTAACATCTGCGCAAGGGTTAGCATTTAGGACATTTGTACAGCTCGTGTGGCACGAAACGGGTATGCAATGTATTTGCACGGGTTTATGTGTGTTGCTTGGTTGTACACAGACGTTCAATATACCCGGACCATAAGATATTTTTGTCAGACTTTTGAGGCACGGGGCATTCTATTTCCATATCTAGTAAGCGCCGTTAAATGAATTCCTTCATTTATGTGTATTGCGGCGCATGCGAAATGGGGAATTACGTGTACATTGCTCCGTGCTTCAAAAGCCTGAAATATCGCCTATGACCCGTGTATTAAGAATGGCTCCGTATTTTCGTTTGGGGCTAAACCACAGCCCCTTCGGAACGAAACGGGTATGCAAGGCATTTGCGTGGGCTTTTGTGCATTCCACGGCAATATTTAAGTCAGGGGCAAAAACACAGCCCCTTCGGTCCGAAACGGGTATGCAATTTATTAGCGTGGGATTATGTGTGTTGCGTGGTAACAATTTTAGTTAGGGGCAAAAACACAGCCCCTTCGGTCCGAAACGGGTATGCAATTTATTAGCGTGGGATTATGTGTGTTGCGTGGCAACAATTTTAGTTAGGGGCAAAAATACAGCGGTCCGAAACGGGTATGCAATTTATTCGCGTAGGATTATGTGTGTTGCGTGGCAACAATTTTAGTTAGGGGCAAAAACACAGCCCTTCGGTCCGAAACGGGTATGCAATTTATTAGCGTGGGATTATGTGTGTTGCGTGGTAACAATTTTAGTTAGGGGCAAAAAACACAGCCCTTCGGTCCGAAACGGGTATGCAATTATTAGCGTGGGATTTGTGTGTTGCGTGGTAACAATTTTAGTTAGGGGCAAAAACACAGCCCCTTCGGTCCGAAACGGGTATGCAATTTATTAGCGTGGGATTATGGTGTTGCGTGGGGGTAACAATTTTAGTTAGGGGCAAAAACACAGCCCCTTCGGTCCGAAACGGGTATGCAATTTATTAGCGTGGGATTATGTGGTGTTGCGTGGTAACAATTTTAGTTAGGGGCACAAAACACAGCCCCTTCGGTCCGAAACGGGTATGCAATTTATTAGCGTGGGATTATGTGCGTTGCGTGGTACAATTTTAGTTAGGGGCAAAAACAGCCCCTCGTTCCCCCGTCCGAACGGTATGCCAATTTATTCGCGTAGGATTTTTTGTGTGTTGCGTGGCAAACAATTTAGTTAGGGGCAAAAACACAGCCCCTTCGGTCCGAAACGGGTATGCAATTTATTAGTGGGATTATGTGTGTTGCGTGGTAACAATTTAGTTAGGGGCAAAAACACAGCCCCTTCGGTCCGAAACGGTATGCATTTATTCGCGTAGGATTTGTGTGTTGCGTGGCAACAATTTTAGTTAGGGGCAAAAACACAGCCCTTCGGTCCGAAACGGGTATGCAATTTATTAGCGTGGGATTATGTGTGTTGGTGGGTAACAATTTAGTTAGGGGCAAAAATACAGCCCATTCGGTCCGAAACGGGTATGCAATTTATTAGCGTGGGATATGTGTGTTGTGGCAACAATTTAGTTAGGGCAAAAAACACAGCCCCTTCGTCCGAAACGGGTATGCAATTTATTAGCGTGGGATTATGTGTGTTGCGTGGTAACAATTTTAGTTAGGGGCAAAAACACAGCCCTTCGGTCCGAAACGGGTATGCAATTATTAGCGTGGGATTATGTGTGTTGCGTGGCAACAATTTTAGTTAGGGGCAAAAACACAGCCCCTTCGGTCCGAAACGGGTATGCAATTTATTAGCGTGGGATTATGTGGTTGCGTGGCAACAATTTTAGTTAGGGGCAAAAAAACACAGCCCCTTCGGTCCGAAACGGGTATGCAATTATTAGCGTGGGGATTATGTGTGTGAGTGGTTTTGGTAACAATTTTAGTTAGGGGCAAAAACACAGCCCCTTCGGTCCGAAACGGGTATGCAATTTATTAGCGTTGGATTATGTGTGTTGCGTGGTAACAATTTTAGTTAGGGGCAAAAATACAGCCCATTCGGTCCGAAACAGGTATGCAATTTATTAGCGTGGGATTATGTGTGTTGCGTGGTAACAATCTTAGTTAGGGGCAAAAAACACAGCCCTTCGGTCCGAAACACGTATGCATTTATTAGCGGTGGATTATGTGTGTTGCGTGGTAACATTTTAGTTAGGGGCAAAAATACAGCCCTTCGGTCCGAAACAGGTATGCAATTTATTAGCGTGGGATTATGTGTGTTGCGTGGTAACAATTTTAGTTAGGGGCAAAAACACAGCCCATCGGTCCGAAACGGGTATGCAATTTATTAGCGTGGATTATGTGTGTTGCGGGCAACAATTTAGTTAGGGGCAAAAACACAGCCCCTTCGGTCCGAAACGGGTATGCAATTTATTAGCGTGGGATATGTGTGTTGCGTGGTAACAATTTTAGTTAGGGGCAAAAACACAGCCCCTTCGGTCCGAAACGGGTATGCAATTTATTAGCGTGGGATTATGTGTGTTGCGTGGCAACAATTTTAGTTAGGGGCAAAAACACAGCCCCTTCGGTCCGAAACGGGTATGCAATTTATTAGCGTAGGATTATGTGTGTTGCGTGGCAACAATTTTAGTTAGGGGCAAAAACACAGCCCCTTCGGTCCGAAACGGGTATGCAATTTATTAGCGTGGGATTATGTGTGTTGCGTGGCAACAATTTAGTTAGGGGAAAAAACACAGCCCATTCGGTCGAAACGGGTATGCAATTTATTTAGCGTGGATTATGTGTGTTTGTGGCAACAATTTTAGTTAGGGGCAAAAACACAGCCCCTTCGGTCCGAAACGGGTATGCAATTTATTAGCGTGGGATTATGTGTGTTGCGTGGTAACAATTTTAGTTAGGGGCAAAAACACAGCCCCTTCGGTCCGAAACGGGTATGCAATTTATTAGCGTGGGATTATGTGTGTTGCGTGGTAACAATTTTAGTTAGGGGCAAAAACACAGCCCTTCGGTCCGAAACGGGTATGCAATTTATTCGCGTAGGATTATGTGTGTTGCGTGGCAACAATTTTAGTTAGGGGCAAAAACACAGCCCCTTCGGTCCGAAACGGGTATGCAATTTATTAGCGTGGGATTATGTGTGTTGCGTGGCAACAATTTTAGTTAGGGGCAAAAACACAGCCCCTTCGGTCCGAAACGGGTATGCAATTTATTAGCGTGGGATTATGTGTGTTGCGTGGCAACAATTTTAGTTAGGGGCAAAAATACAGCCCATTCGGTCCGAAACGGGTATGCAAGTTATTCGCGTAGGATTATGTGTGTTGCGTGGCAACAATTTTAGTTAGGGGCAAAAATACAGCCCATTCGGTCCGAAACGGGTATGCAATTTATTAGCGTGGGATTATGTGTGTTGCGTGGTAACAATTTTAGTTAGGGGCAAAAACACAGCCCCTTCGGTCCGAAACGGGTATGCAATTTATTAGCGTGGGATTATGTGTGTTTCGTGGTAACAATTTTAGTTAGGGGCATAAAACACAGCCCCTTCGGTCCGAAACGGGTATGCAATTTATTAGCGTGGGATTATGTGTGTTGCGTGGTAACAATTTTAGTTAGGGGCAAAAACACGGCCCCTCCGGTACGAAACTTGACTGGTCTTCGGCTTAACTGGTCGGCTTAACTGGTCTTACCATGTTGATACAGTTGTTTCCAAATCTCGCAAAACTCTCGGTTATATATTTAGAAATCTTCGGCATGCCTCGGCCAAGGCAAAGTTAATGGCTTATAAAACGTTTGTTCTGCCGCAGCTGGAATATGCCTGCGAGGTCTGGGACCCCTTCCTCGTGTGTCACATTTCGTGCTGCGCGCATGATAACTGGAGATTTTCGGCGTGACACTTCTGTAACTAACTGGCTAGTAACACTAGGCCTCGATCCGCTTATGGAGCGTCGAAAGTCCAGGCGCTTGGAACTGTTTTCTGCCATCTATCTTGTCTGGTCAATCACAGGTTGAGCTCCCAGACTCTTTTTCACAGATTCCGACACTTCGAAGGACTCACCACAATATCCAGGTGCGAATTCCTCTCACGCGCTTCAATCCCTATTTCCACAGTTTTTTCCGCGCCCAGCTAGGGAATGGAATGCCCTTCATTGCAATAATTTCGTGAGCCAACAATAACTTCTCAGTGCTTGCACGTTTATCTGCTCATATTGGTTTCCTCCCGTTTTACTAATAATACCCTTTCCATCAAGTGAACACCGTGACCACAACGTTTTTATTGTTGACTCACTGAATTGATCCAATGTTTCACTTCTTTCACACATGATTTAAATGTTTTTTCTTTTTCTTTTTTTCTTATCGTTGTTGATTTTACTGCTTTTAAACCTTTGGACGTGTCTTGTAATGAGTAGAGAATTAAAATAATAACAATAATAAACGGGTATGCAATGTATTCGCGTGGGATTATGCGTGTTGCGTGGTAACAATTTTAGTTAGGGCAAAACACGGCCCCCCCGTACGAAACGGGTATGCAATGTATTCACGTGGGATTATGCGTGTTGCGTGGTTTTATTTTATTTGGAGCAAAACACGGTGCGAAACGGGTATGCAATGCGTATTTGTGTGTGTAGATCTGTGCTGTGAGGTTATTTTTCGTTGGGAGAAAAAGTCTTGCGGTTCGAAATGGGCATGCAGTATGACTCAGCTGGTGCATGTTGCGCGTTTGGGTGCAGAGATATGCGCGGATATGCAGTTTGTTAGTGCGGATGAGAAGTAAGTGAGGAGCGTTAAAGAGGCTCGCCTGGAACGAAAGTGATGTGTGGAATATTTTTGTAGAGGGATTTGTGTAAAGTGATTTTCTGTCAGTTTGGAACATTGCTAAATTAACGGAATGCCCGACATGGGTACGCAACAAACCTGTTCAGATTGATTCTAGCTTCTTCAATGCATTCCGTGCCCTCTTTGAGGAGATAGAGTCGACCACCCAGAGAACATTTCTCCGCATAATCATCTAGCTGGAGGCTTTCTATATCGAAATTGAACTCCCTTTGATCATCGGTTGACATTTCGTTGTACAAGGTGATCGCATTGTTTGTGTCAAATTCCCATTCGTTGTTGAAGAAGTACAGGGTGGCCTTTATCGATTTGGAGATCCTGTTCTGTACACGTACCAAGCTGAAACGTTTAAACGGTGGATTTAGACTGCAACAAGAAGTTGTCCAGTTCAAGAAACGCTAAACAATGACAGCGAAGACAATGACAAACGCTAGACAATGACAGCGAAGACAATGACAAATATACAATGACATCGAAGACAATGACAAACACTAGACAATGACAGCGAAGATAATGACAAACGCTAAACAATGACAGCGAAGACAATGACAAACGCTAGAAAATGACAGCGAAGATAATGACAAACGCTAGACAATGAGAGCGAAGACAATGAGAACGAAGACAATGAGAGCGTAGACAATGAGAGCGAAGACAATGAGAGCGAAGACAATGACAAGCGCAAGACAATGGCAGCGAAGACAATGACAAACGCTAGACAATGACAAGCGCAACACAATGACAGCGACGATAATGACAAACACTAGACAATGACAGCGAAGACAATGACAAACGCTAGAAAATGACAGCGAAGATAATGACAAACGCTAGACGATGAGAGCGAAGACAATGAGAGCGAAGACAATGAGAGCGAACACAATGAGAGCGAAGACAATGAGAGCGAAGACAATGACAAGCGCAAGACAATGGCAGCGAAGACAATGACAAACGCTAGACAATGACAAACGCTAGACAATTTCAGCGAAGATAATGACAAACACTAGACAATGACAGCGAAGACAATGACAAACGCTAGACAATGACAAACGCTAGACAATGACAAACGCTAGACAATGACAGCGAAGATAATGACAAACACTAGACAATGACAGCGAAGACAATGACAAACGCTAGACAATGACAAACGCTAGACAATGACAGCGAAGATAATGACAAACACTAGACAATGACAGCGAAGACAATGACAAACGCTAGACAATGACAAACGCTAGAAAATGACAGCGAAGATAATGACAAACACTAGACAATGACAGCGAAGACAATGACAAACGCTAGACAATGACAAACGCTAGAAAATGACAGCGAAGATAATGACAAACACTAGACAATGACAGCGAAGACAATGACAAACGCTAGACAATGACAAACGCTAGACAATGACAGCGAAGATAATGACAAACACTAGACAATGACAGCGAAGACAATGACAAACGCTAGACAATGACAAACGCTAGACAATAACAGCGAAGATAATGACAAACACTAGACAATGACAGCGAAGACAATGACAGCTAAAGACAATGACAAACGCTAGACAATGACAAACGCTAGACAATAACAGCGAAGATAATGACAAACACTAGACAATGACAGCGAAGACAATGACAGCTAAAGACAATGACAAACGCTAGACAATGACAAACGCTAGACAATGGCAGCGAAGATAATGACAAACGAAATATCGTATAACCAAAAAACATAATTCATGCGTTAAAACACCATCCTGCATACATGTGGAAATTGTCGAAATCTGGACAAATTTGTTGACCTCACGACTGTGAATAATAAATTGTCTTTGGACACTTTTAAAAATTTAAGATTATGCAGCTTTTGATTTTTGCTTTTGCTTTTTATAGTATCAACTTCGAAAGTTTCTGTTTATTGCATGCTAAATTTCCAGTGTTTACTCTGGATATTTGCTGAACTATGAACTGGCTGAAAGAATTTGAAGGGTTTATGGGTTCTTCGGTGACTTCCATAGTAGTCAATAACTGACAAAAGGAAATAAAAAACGGTTGGAGTTCGGAACACCTGCCGACATCTGAATAAAGCTGAACTGGACGAGTTTTCACCAACGCTATCAAGCCAACAAAGGATAGGAAGATGAGGTCGAGTTAGGTAGGATAGTGTAGGTTAGGATAGGTGTGTTAGGATGGTTTAGGTTGGGTTAGGTCAGGTTAGGTGAGGTTTAGTTTGCTTTAAGTATATCACAGAGCAATGGTTATTACTCGTTCAGTTCAATGTCGGCAGGTATTCCGAACTTTTACCAAAAAACCAAAAACCAAAAAAAACCCTGGTAAACGGCAGCATAATCGATCTGTTGCGAGAAAGTAAAATGTGATAGTGAAATGTGACAGTGAAACGAGAAAGTAAAATGTCTACTGCAAAAAAACTGACGATTGACCATGATATAACAAATCAATAACGGGTCATCAGGTTTCAAACATTTCGAATGGGTGATCATTATCCAACTCGAGGACCCACTCCAACTGAGGTCGAGTGTCGCAAAATACATCGCAATTAAACGCTGAAAGCGAAGCAGGCTCAATGGAATTTCGATCAGACGTTCCCATAGGGGGGTGGAGGGAGTTTCACCAAAAGCCAAGGGTCAGGACACACCCCTTAGGCCAGGGGAACAACCACCTGACCCTGACTGGGGCAGAAGGCCAAGGTCGAAGCCTGGGGACCCCTTTGGAAGGCCTTCTTTGGCCAAAGGCTGGAGGATACTACTAAGGAAGACTGCCTCTCAGGGGGTGGTTTGCTCATAGAATAATGGCAGAGGATGCCAGGTTACTCCTCCGGCCGAAGGACAGGAGAGGAGTACATTAATATCGTGCATGATGAGAGAAGAGGAATAACAGGAGGTGGTGAAGAGAGGGATAAAAGAATGACACGAGTATGAGGATGTACAAGAAGAGCTACATCGTGACTAAGGCTGAAGGAGATTCAAAGGATCGATGAAGTTTTGCGAGAAAGCTCTGTTTGAATTTAATTGTTCTCTTGTCTTATGAACTCAACTTGATCAGATTAATTTAATTCAAACAGATTTAATTTTCAGGCATCATGATGAGATGAGCGGAAATGAAGAGCAGCGCAACATGGTGGTTATCATTCTTGGAATGATAATAAAAGAAGGAGTGAATGAAGGAAGAAGGATGGAGAGGAGATAGGAATAGGAGTCGTAGTGATGGGGTATGATGGAGTGTTTAAGATGTGGCTCGTGTAAAAAATTATAAAAGATAGCTAAATTACTTAGATGAGATCGTGAAACATTCTCTTTATTGATTTTGCATAGAAATACTTGTTCCTTCTCTTGCTTATTCTTTTCTGAAGTATAGGAACGGAGGAATGTCCTTCAGTCAGACACTGAAGCATGATATTAAGATGAATAATGCTGGCGGGAATTGCTGTCAATGCTATAAACCATAAAGCTATGACACTTGAAAAGTTAATTTGGCATGTTATAGTAAATAAGATGGAGAGTTGCGTTAGCAAATGAGAAGATATAGCGATAGCTTCATGCATTTCGTCAACTGCGAATTGCACTGCCATTATTCGAGCTCTTCACGTCTGGAGAAAGAGTAAAAGTGGTTCATGTGTTACCTTCATTATTTCACCTTCACCATTCTGAAATCAATGCAACGGCCGACCACCGATCTACCCGGCCAACATCATCCAATCATTCCTCACAACAGGGTCTTTTCAGAAAGTACTGCTTGTCTCCATCTTAATCCACTTCACCTTCCTCCAAATCCAGCTTTGGTCTTCTTTCACCCCACGAGGATTGTTTGACCTCATGCGGAAAATCCATGCTTTTACATATCTGGAAGTTGGAAATTCTTCCAGTTGTCTGGTCTATTCATTAATATTCTCATTATTTTTATCAAGGGTCTGTGACATGATCCGAGATCTTCTACTTTACCCCTCATGTGATTCATAGCTGAAAACCCTCTCCCCGCATCCGCACTGACAATGGGTAGAAGCATCACTGTTCTTACCAAGTTTTTTGGAGTTTTATATGTGTACTACATCAGGCTTCGTCAGGGAAAAAAGACCAGAATGTCTGCGAGGCACTAAGTCGTTGACGACAATGATGTTGATAAGTAGTTAAGCTCTTCAGTTGAATCTTTTCAGTCTTTCCAAAGCGAGTGGAATTTCCTCCGAAATGCACCGAAATGCACTAATTCCACCGAAATGCACTAATTCTTGTGAATTGAACCCTGACGCAATTTTGATGGGGGAATGTTCTTTGTGGAGGCGGAATGTTCTTTGGATCAACAACTTGGAAAGCGCACAATCTTCCAAGGGGGAATATTTGTTTATTTCATTTATCAACGTGTCCATGAAATCATTCCGGAAGTTGCCAAGCTATGATTATGCTTTCATCAGCTCCTTCCCTTTCCATTTCACAGATTCGGATGTCATTAACTGGTTTTCTGTGCAATCTCCACAGGTTGTTTCTAACTACTTTACATCGTTGAAGAACTTTGTTTACACCATTCCTGGTCTTCATTTGATTGATTGATCGATATTCTAATAACATGTTCAAGTTACATTGGTGTTCAAGTTGTAATGAATTTACAATGGCATGTTTACAAGAACAAGTTCAGGCGATGGTTTATTTCAAAATCAATCCTCTAAGGAGTTATATGCTCAAGTGTTGTAGCAACAATTTCCCAGAGATGACACCTTCAACTGGCACGGAGCCTACCCTGAGAGAGAGGGATCTCGGTGGACCTCCCTCCCAGGGCGAGTTTTTGTCAAAAATCTCGCCCTGGGAGGGAGTTCCACTCCGGGATGGTTCTGCCCGCCAAGAATGAGTACTCGTACATTCCCACGTCACTTTTAAAATCTGAGATCGACGCTTATAATCGTGATCTCTGTTAGAGCAGAGTTGAAGGTCGTCATATCCAAAGACTCCAGAAGAGCGCCTCAACCTCCAACATTCGCAAGGATAACGAACCCACTATCATACAGACACAATAAATATTCACATACATACACAACAAAGAAGGAGAAAGAAATGAAGCTGGGAAAAAACGGCAAGGAAATTGAAAAGTTGATTGATATAAAAACTGCTTAGAAGGAGCGAATGAATAGAAGATACTGTTCAGCTCATCCATGTTCAAAACTCTCTGGGCTGGGAGGAAGGAAAATTTCCACCAAAGAATTGGAATGCTCAATTATTGCTGGAAGAACACATAAACAGGCAGTACATTCCAGTCAGCTATTGCACGCGAAAGGAAGGAAAATTTTCCAACATCTTTTTTGAGGGAGAGGGGCCTTATCTTGAACGGGTGATCATGCCTGCCACAGAATAAGGGAGGGTGAATAAACTCAAGCATTCCCCCCACCCCCAGTCGTGCAAAGCACTCGAAACAGGAACAAGAGCCGGTGACTTTTTCTCCTGGCAGCCAATGTCGGCCAACCAAGCTGAGAAATCATTGCGGACATGCTGCTTTTCCTTCGATAGT
>JASGXE010014662.1:0-11276 GCA_030068105.1 Sinentomon sp. SZTP_YWyxl
TTTGATCAAGGTAGCTAGTTCGTGAATTAGTTTCTACGTTCGCCAAGCTGATATTGCCGACTTCTGTTCCGGGTGAGACAAGTTTCTGATGGAAATCAAAATGGCCGCCGTCGATGTCATGAACTTTGGTTCCAAGTAAGAATTAAGAACTGTTTGGGGAGTTCTCCTGTGAATTCGATCGGGCAGAATGTTGTTTCTCTGAGACAGCACACACACACAAAGGCTGAAATGCTGTCACCTTGAGTCAGTTGGTGGTTCCAGAAACAGTAAAAATCTAGAACTGTGGTGATTGAAGAAGGCAATTGGTGGGTGCCAGTCAGTTCACAGCAAACACTGACTTGCCAAATTCCTGACCTGAGACGAACTTTGAACTGATTTCGGACAACTGAAAGGTCAGATGAGCAGTTGCAGATGCTGTTGCCGAGGCGATTGATGAAGTCAAGCATGGAAATTACATTCCCACAGCCTGGCTGTGTGGCCTGATGACTCAACATACAGCTACTGATCGCTTCGTTCATTCAGTTGCGCCCTGTCCTTCCCACTGCAGTCCCTGTCCCTTTAATTAGTATCTGGCCAGTAGGTAAGTAGGAATGTGCCAATAGGGCAAGGTAGTGCTAAGGAGCGCGCTGAGGGGTTTTAGGTAGGGGATTTTGTTTCTTCTAGTCATGCCGGCTTTGCTGTAAAGTTTCATTGATGCTCTCTTTTAAACTGTGTTTCATTTGTGTTTGTCCAGGAGTGTGTGAGTATGAGTGTGGGGGGAAAATTTATTCGTTTCTCAGATTTTTATTTGATTGTTAGTTGCATTTCAGAAGTTTAGTTTTTGTTGCAAATGGCTGGAGACTTTTAGAGAAAGAAGATGTAAATAAACGGCAAGGCTTGGTATTTTGAAGAAATTTGCTTCATTAATTTTGAGTGAGAGGTCATAAACATTCTTGTGGGGAGAAGTGATATTTTCATATGATGTGATCCAATTTGTTTGGGGAATTGAGTTTGTGAAATGACTTCATGGCTCACTTTTGCAAGAGTTTTTAGTGTGTAGGAAATATTTATTTCTGTGATGCGGGATACTGAGAGATACCCGAATTGGTGTTTGTTTTGAGTGGCTAAATTCAAATTAAAAAGAAGCTCCGCCTCGAAGGAGTGTTGCGACTTTTGGAGAGAGTGATAGAGTTTTCAGGTATTTTGGCTTAGCCAAAATTGCGTAGGGTGTCAGATTTGTTTATTGCCGATCTCGATGATGCCCGCTGTTTTTTTTGAAAGGTGCGTAGGTGTTTAGGTAGCAGAAGTGAGCCAAAATCTGGTGAAGACATACGTGATTTTTCCCCTTGAAGTGAGCTAGCCGGAGGCCCTTTAGAGTTTACCCCAGTGAGAGAAGGGGAGGGTCACGTTTCATATAATCAGGTGAATATGCAATAAGTAAAATTGTTAACTTATTTCGAAACATAGCAACCGAGTGCACTGGAAAAACTGGTTTAAATACAGAGTTTCACATCCTCGACCCACGAAACAAAAAAGACCTCTGCCCTTGTTTAGAAGCAACACTGGGCAAAAGCAACCCCCCTTGACTTAGCCTGGTAAGACCAGAAGGACTGACAAACCTAACGCCATGAATGCAACAAGCTCCAATGTGCAACTTATAAACAAGGACACAGGTTCGAACTACCACTAAACTCGGCAGAGGCAGAATACCCAAGCTAGTGAAAATTGGCAATGAAGCTGCAGTTCGGGCATTAAAAGTCCTCCCTGGGATCCTCATCTTCATTGCAACATTGATGCAATTGAGTCTGTCCAACGCAGGGCGGTGAGGTTTGTTTCTGGGGACTTCTCCTTTCATTCCAGTGTGTCATTGCTCAGGGAGGAACTAGGCTGGGAATCCCTTGCTATGAGGAGAAGGCTCAGAGGGTTTTCCATCTTTCGGAAGTGCATTAAAGGCGAAGGTGGTTGGGCTGGATGCCGTGGCAACCTGATCAAAAACACAGGGTCTACGAGGGCTAGTGACCTCGTTTCATTTGTCCCACCATCACTGTCAAAAAATGTCGCTAGGTTCTCATTCCTAAACAATTTCCTGTTTCTCTGGAACAGGCTTGGAATTTCCCATGACATGTTGAACAAATCTGACACCAGTTTTTTATCTGCCATAAAGCCCAAGCTTAGTGTATTACCTCATTAGGTTGGTTCCAACCTTGATTAGGTAGCTACTTGTTTATTCCCTGCTTAGTTTCTTTTCTACAAGGATCATTGTCTAACCATGCCTTTTTCTCGTTCTCTTTATTTTTTCATGCATTGAATAATGAAACATTAAATTTATGGTGAGCTGTCAATTATTTTGCACCGTTTTGGGCCTGTTTTTTGTGATCCAATGATCTTCCTGCTGCTGAAATCATCTCCGACCTTGTGGACGATGCTATCGGTGGAATTTTCACATTGCATACCTGACCTGGTTCGTTGCTATTTGTTTGTTTTTTCTTTTTTGACATTGCCATCGACAACACCCACATTGGGTTTCTAAAAATTCACTTCATGCACCAATGGTTTGCACTTGCATTCCACGTTTCGTTTCTTTTTGTGTAACCTACATCCGTTCACCTCGCTGGCCGAAAAGATGCATGCTGCCTCGGTGAGAGAACATGACGACTTGATTGTTGTCGTGGTAATTGCCGAGGCAAAAAAATGATGCATGCCTGACCGGGGTTTACCACGTCCAATGGCTTTTATTGCCTGTGGCCCCCCAACATAGTTATATTATTTTTATTTTTAACCTTTCTTGAGTCTTGAGTTTGGCGGACAGCGATCTCGCCGCGTGACTGACACAACACAAGGCGAACCATTCCCCCGTTGTTGTGCACTGGAAAGGGGAAGTTCTCATCTTTATTTCATTTAATTCACTTTTTTGCATCTCTTATTTCTTTCTTGTTTCTTTTTTTTTTTTCATCTTTATTTCTTTTCTTTTTATTTCTTCTTTTTAAGCTGCCTCTTTTGAAGTTGCTTTTTTGCTTCCTTCCTTCATCCTTTTTTTTCTTTCTTTTTTTCTCCTGTTTTAGATTATTAACGTGTCTGCTTGGGTGTCTGAAGTGATTGCTTACTGGGCCCCGTCCACATTCCGATGATCTCTCTTCGCGGTCCTTTCCCTTCCTTTTCCCTTTTCCCCTCCTTTCGATAATGCAGCCGACGGTCGCGTTTCCTTCCCATCCCAGCATCCCTTCCCCTCCCTTCCCCTCCCTTCCCCTCCCTTCCCTGGTATGTGATGAACCTCTGCTGTTCACAATTGATGATTGCCTCAATGTAGGGATGTGCGAATCCTTTCGAATCCAAAAATCCCGAATCCGAATCTCTCTTTTTTCCAGAAGCTCGAATCCGAGCCGAATCCGAATCCTGGTGGGAAAATCGAACCCGAATCCGAATCCCAAAAAAATTCTCGAATCCGAATCCACTCGAATCCAAATGGGCTCGAATCCGAATCCCTCCTCGAATCCCAGAATAGGGGTAGATGCCAACAGTACTTTTCTGCAGCGGTGTACAAATTTATTTGCACCATTTTCCAGTTTCCACATAGGATACCTAATTTTCAAATCATGATTATCAATGCAACTGTTGAATGAAAAAATATTGTTTGAGTGGAAGTGTTATGAGATTCATGGGAGGATTTCTGCGGTGCCAAGTTGAACATTTTTCTCCCATTTTATGCAGGTACCATATTATGTAGATTCTATGTAGGCCTACCTACTAGGAAGTAGGTAAGGTAGGTCTTGGTAGTAGGAGTGCACCGGATGGCAAAAAGGCCTCGCGCACGTTGCAAGTTCCACAGCCATCACTTTGTGGCATCCCGCACCTAAATTTCCTCACATGATGCTCCGCGTCATTGTTCAATCGTGATGTCAGAGCATGAACTGGCTTCAAATTCACGTCTGACAGGCGACAAACAGGGCCACAGGGCTCTGCGATCAGTGGTTTTTTGCCTCGATTCAAATATCGAATAGAGGGCGTAGAAAATTGAAATCGAATCGAGTCGAATACCTACTGGCCTGAGAAACTCGAATAGGCCTCTGGCCTATGTATCGAATTCAAACAGGAAGTCGAACAATTTTCTAAAAATGATCCGACACAGGTGCCTACCTTCTTGTAACTCGATAGACCAATTATTTTGCTTCTCTCTTTGTTGTTCCACACACTGGAAATCCGAGAACAGTAAAATCATTGTGGTCTCATCTGGAAATCATAGAATAAAGTCATCTTTCTCTGGTAATCATGGAATAAAGCAGGTGGTACCTCCTTCTCCTACTTACCTAAAGTAACCATTTTCTCTTGTAATTAATGTACCTATAAAGAATCCATTTTACGTAGGGTGCTTTGCATTGCCTACCTAAGTCTTTGGCCTGGTGCCATAGGCTATTTGGAACAATGCTGCATCCATTTTCTAAGAGAATATGAAAATCAACCAAATGGTGCATCAGCAGAGGCTTAAATTTGAGCATCTGCTTCTAATGTGGGGAAACCTTTCATGCATTGACTCTTTGATCGGCTGGTGTCGGTAGTTATCATTAGCCGGTGTCGGTCGCTGCCAGCAGCTTGTGTTGGTCACTGATTCAGAAGCCGGGTCTGTAAGCAGCTTATTCAGCAGCCAGTGTCGGTCGATGTCAGCAACGGATGCCGTCGGTGTCAGCAGCCGGTGTCGGTCCGTGTCGGCAACCAGTCGACACGGACCTGTGAGCAATAAGGTCACCGATTCAGCAACGGGTGAAGGTCGCTGATTCAGCAGCTGATGGTGGTTGCTGATTCTGCAGCCGATGCCAGTCGGCAATCGCTGATTTAGAAGTAGGTGTCGGTCGCTGATTTACCCAACAGCCGGTGTCGGTCCCTGATTCTGCGGCCAGTTTCAGTCACTGATTCAGTGTTCGTGTAGGTTGCTGCTGTCAGCAGCCAGTTTCGCTAATTGATGTCCGTACCTGGTGTCGGTTACAGATGTCAACACGTGTCGGTCTTTACCCAATGTCACTAGATGCAGCAAAAGCCTTGAAACAATTCAGCATACCTACCTACAACTTCATCTGTGTCCAACGGCACCACCTAGCTAGAAACCAGACAAAAATGTGGAAATTATCAATTGGAATTGTTTTTCTCTTTTCTCAAATTTGTTTAGGTATTTATTTTGTTGGAACAAAAATTGATGGTTGATTTCTGTGTGGTGGTGATGGGTGAGTTCAGTGGGAGAAGAAACGACAAACGAATTCGACAGCTCTAGTGAGTTGAGTATCAGGCATGGCCGTGCCTGACACTCGAGCTGTCGCTTGACACCTTTCACCTTGGTCCCCACTACCTGGTTGGGAATGGGGACCTTAGGTGCCGACGGATCCGTACCTCTGCGACTCGTCAACGCCCTGGGTCAGCTTCAGCAGCTTCCAGCTGGGTCTGTCACTGTCAGTCAGATCGGGTTTCAGATTTGACTTGAATGATTTGGGCGCCGATCGCTGAGAATATGCCATGTACCCAGGGATGGGCAAGGTAGGGTACCTTAGAGGGGGGGTAAAGAGGTCTACGACGGGGGGGGTAGGGCACCGAAAATGCAGGGGGTCTGGGGGGCGGCAGCCCCCCAGCATGGGGGGTCTGGGGGGCTGTGCCCCCAGCGGGGGTCCAGGGGGCAGCGCCCCCGGCAGGGGTTTGGGGGACAGCGTCCCCAAAAGCTGAAGCTTTTTTGAAAAATTAGGGGTCCTCAGATGCCATTTTACGACATTTCAGGTCCTTTTTTCCTTATCCTGGAGGGTTTGCAGTCGCAATAGATGGAGCAAGGAAATAGCTGTCAGACACGACTTTCTGGATGAGTTTTTTTTTCATTTTACCATTTTCTGTGAATCAAAACAGAAAGTACAAAAGAAACAGAATGTAGCTATTGAAGTCCTGGGGTGTGCAGGGCACACACCAGGACTTCGGCCAAGGGTTCCCTCGGAAAAAGGCTAGGGGTAACATCGGCCGAAGGTCGAGGTTACCCCCCCCCCCTAGCCTTTTTCCAGCAGGGGAATCAAAACAGGAATTACAAAAGAAACAGAATGTTGCTATTGAAGTCCTTCCTGGTGTGTTCAGGGCACACACCAGGAAGGACTTTGACAGCAACATTCTAGGGTGGGGGGTAGAGGGGGGTAACCTCGGCCAAAGGCAGAGGTTACCCCCCTAGCCTTTTTCCGGCAGGGGAATCAAAACTTTTATCTAGGAATCACGAAACTGAATTATTATATTGTTCTGTGCCATGTCTTGAAACTTAATTTGGTACAATTTCTTTCATCCGGTGGCACTTGTATGTTCTGCATCTCAACTGTGGATGGAATGGATATTTTTTCTGGTTCTGATGATCTGATCCTTCTATCATCACTGGATGTGAGTCGTGATCTTGGATTTTTGCGAGGTTGGTTGAAATCTTTACAATGAGTGACCTTACAATTGAATGAAATCAAATGAAAAAATGTTTTTCTTATCAAAAATGTTTGTCTTAATTTTTGTTGGAGAAAATATAAAATAACATCATGTTCTCGTTTTGATTTTTGGAATTAAAAAACAAAACAAAACAAACAAAACAGAAAGTACAAAGAAACAATGTTGCTCCTATTGAAGTCCTGGTGTGTGCCCTGCACACACACCAGGACTCTTTTCCCACCTTTTTCCGACGGTACCCTTGGCCTTCGGCCAAGGGTACCGTCGGAAAAAGGCTGGGGGGGGGGTAACCTCGGCCGAAGGCCAGGGGGGGGGTAACCCCCCCCCTACCCCCCCCTATGCTCAACCCTGCATGTACCACATGTTGCTTAATGCTTAAAATGCTTTGCTTCATAGCTGTGATACTGATTCTTTGTGATCTGTGGGTGCATCAATTTTTTTGAATTTTGATTTTTCAACTTTTCAATCAATAGGTTGCGCCAATGAAAATAGGAAGGGGCATTGGCCTTGTTTTTCGTAGGCAAATTGGCTTTCTAATTTTTAATTTTTGACTTTTCCGAAAAATCCCCCGATCCCTTTTCTTCCCTCACAGGTCCGAAAAATCCCTCAAATTAGCACCACTGCTGCAGCTGTGCAGGCAGGGAAGAGGGGTTTTAAAATCGGTGGGACGGACTAGAATGCGAAACAGTGGGACGAACTAAAATGCAGAATGCGGAGCATGGCCCATGGGATTCTGGTTTTTTCGCGGAATATCCTAAGTGAATTTGCGGAACCACGCTTTAGGTAGGGCCGGGTTGAGTTAAGTTTGTTGGGTTTGGTCTGGTTAGGTTGGGTTAGATTAGGCAAGCTTGGTTTTGCAAATCTTAGTCAAGCAAATCTTTTGAAATGTTTGTGAAGTTGTTATTTTTATGATACTGCAAGTTGACATAGGTAATTTAATTTTTTTGTACTCCATTGGAGAAGAGGTTCGCCCTGAAAATAAACAATTCAATTCAGTTGGTTTGGAGGCTTAGATTCTCAATGCAGCTGCAGTCCGCACATTCGGAGGACTCCGCACGTGGAATTTTTTTTTGGACAATTTGAGGAAATTGTAAAAGCTCCTTGCGGGTACAGTGGCCAAGAATGCAGGAGGTCGGTACCTACCTTTCTGTCAGACTTCCTATCAAATTTTCTTTCATGAAAAACTATCAAATTTGAGCAGAGATTCTTCTGCTTTTGGGAACGCTATCAAATCGGCCATTTGAGATGTTTTCTAGAATTAAGCCACTCTCAATACTTCACTCAAGGCCATCATCGCATGGCTAGCTGCAAGAGTTTGCATGAGATGGATGTGATCTTTTGAGGCAGAAAGTACGTTTTGTGGCAGCACTGCTTTTGAAACACAAATGATGTTTTGTAATTAATTGTTTCATGTTCGTGGGCTGATCAGTACATACGCATAAAAGCAAGAAATTATTAGTTGGTAGGCCTACCTGGTGAGAGAAAGGTCTTCTTTCTGAAGGTTGTTGCAAAGAAGGATCTGAAACTGCATGCCAGAAAGAAATGAAGTAAGAGGGTGGTCCCTGAAAGCCGGACAGGACAGCCGGACAGGACTGCCGGACAGGACCACCGGACTGACCCAGACGGGTTAGGTTAGGTTAGATTAGGTTAGGATAGTCTATCCTAACCTAATCTAACCTAACCTAACCCGTCCGGGTCGGTCCGGCGGTCCGGACTGGCTGTCCTGTCCGGCTGTCCGGTTTTCAGGGACCACCAAGTAAGAGGATTTCTGAATGGTAAACCTTGATCGCTCAGAGAGAAGAATGGAATTCTTTAGATGCCTTAACCAGGTCTGAGGTCAATGATAATTGCATTGCATCACACTGACTGCACTTTCCAGGAGCAGTTGTGTCATGCACGGATCTGTGATTCACACGAGAACGTGCTATTGAAGCCGTGTTGATGATGGGAGAAGAATTTTGGCTCTCAAGCAGCCTATAAGAAAAGCTGGCCCCACGCCTTCTTCTTTTCCATCGGTTCCTCGGTAAGTTCGCGTGAGGAACTGGTATGGCTTATTGGGAGGAAAGGAGGTAGGTAGGTACCTAGTCAAAAGTGTATGGACTAGGACACCCTTGGTTTCACCACACGAAATTAACAATCGGCAGGGGATATCATTTTGGTCAAAAGATACCGAAAAGAGCACAAAAAAGTTTTTTTTTATTGTACAGGGTGGTCCAAAAGTCCCTGAGCACCCATCTGTTTGGCGTTTTTACTGATTTCTATGTTCCATGTTCCAATCCTCCACGTGTGATCTTATGGGCGGCCATCAGCCACGACGTTTGCATCGGCCCATATTTTTTTGAAGCGACCGTGAATCAACGAACGTACCTATAGCCATGTTCATTCCAGAACTCCGAAACCGGAACTTACTGCAGAATGCCTGGTTACGACAGGATGGGGCACCAGCCCACTACGGGCTGCAGGTCCGTGAATTCCTGAATGAAGTCCTGCCAGGAAGATGGATCGGACAAAGATCAGCAGCTCTCCCTGCACCCTAGAACCACCACACAGCCCTGAACTCTCAACCTATGATAATTCCTTGTGGAACATCATGAAGGAGTAGGTCGCAACAAACCGCTACAACGACAACAACCAATTATTGTAATCATCGATCAGGCATGCATTCACCACGATAACTTCAAGCACTCTGCGTAATATGCTGGACCGGACATGGACCAAAATGACGTGCTGAGTAGAACACGACGGCATCCATGCAGACCATCCACACGACTAACCAAACGTCTGCTCAGGGACTTTTAGACCACCCTGTATTTTACAGTGTTAACTGTTAACGCACTGGCACCACGAACGGAAACATAGCTGGTGATTTTTACGAACGGTTCGCAGCGTATTTGCTATAATTTTGTCAACTAGGTGCTTAATTCAATGGCTCTGGCCACAGCTCTGCCTACAGTACATCACCGAGGAGAGTATGAGCTTGATTATGAATAGTGGCAGAGGCGGTAGGCGCCTATTTGGCTTGAAATACCTAGCTTTTCATAGCCAAAGCAAAACAAGAACCAACTTGGCTTAGCATTGGCATTATCATGCTGTCTTCTAGTGCTGAAGCTTAAATTGATTTTTCATGAGATTTTTGCTGTTATGTGGGTACTTAACGTCCAAAACTGCTTTCATGTGATGATAGTTAGGTACCTAGGTGGCAAGTTTTAATTATGCTGCCGCAGTTGGGTATTCTTATCGCAGCATCCCGTCATGTCTATCAAACTTGACTGTGGTCAGGGGCATTTTTTAAAGAAATAGAGGGGGATTGCACAACAACTGGCCTGGAATGTGGAAGCAGGAAGATGTTCCGGGTGCACTGAGCAGTCACACCTTCCTTGCCAAACTACTGACTGGGCTAAATGTGTGGACAAGTCAACATTGCGAAATGCCAAATCTGATGCCCTTGAAATGTCAAATCTCATGTCCTCGAAATGTCAAATCTCACGTTGGTTTGGTGATCCGAGAAATTTCGAGCTGGTGTTGGATGTTCTGTTGTAAAGCCTCACTGTCGATAAGTCAATGCTGCAAAGCCCCGGAAATGTCACTCTCAAATTATTTTGGTGATCCCCTAAAGCATCAACTGTCGAACTCGCATTGGAAAATCTGTTAATAAAGGAATCTGTTGTCACTGATGAATGATGATGCACAAGAAATGTCATCTTACGTTGATTTGGAGATTCGAGAAGCATAAAGTCGGTGTTCGAAAAAAAGCCATCATTGCATTCCTGAAATCTCACGAGATCTGCTCTGACAATAGCCTACGCTCAAAATGGCACATCTACCTAGCTTAGAGATAGGTACCTACAGTCACAGAAAGAATATATTAATAATACTTCCTTTACTCCCATAATGTCAAGTGCTTATATTGGATCATGGGAGTCGTTAATGCCTTTGTGGCTGTTGGCCACATCCCCTCCCCCGAGAGAATGCCTGCAGCCATGGCCAGGCATGATCCATGATACCAGCCATGAGGGCTGCAAAAAGTCGTTTGGAGCCCTGGAGCACGGATTTTGGAGCCTGGTCAAGATATGGCCGATGAGCTTTTTTTTTTGCTCGTCAGCTGTCTTTTGCTGGTCTGCCCGTCTCGGTCCCTGTCGAAAAATCACTCGCTCGCCGATCTAAATGTCTCTTCCATCCCGTACGAAAAAGTTGCGAGAGTTTTTTTTTGCTCTCCAGCCCAATTTCGATCCCGGTCGGCCCACAACTGTCCCGGGAGCAATGCTCCCGTGCTCCCGACTTTTTGCAACCCTGCCAGCCATGTACAGCCACAGAAACAATAGAGACTCCCATGATCCAATGTTAGCACTTGTATTTAGGGAGTCATTATTGTTTCTGTGACTGTACATAGCTTTGATTGGAGATCGAGATTCTATTGAACCGCTGTTCAATTTTATCATGTTTCTCTAGGTGCAGGTACCCACATGATTTTCATGCAGCATATTTTTTTATAGGTACCTACCTAACTCATTTTTATCGCTTGGTTTTTTTCTTCATTGGTTTTTGATCATGCCACAGTCATTTTCATTCATGTTTGAATAGGCCTGAATGCACCAAGTTAATTAATGTGTTAAATTCCACCCGGCTCCGCAATGCCGATTCTCTTTGCACTTGTTGCAAGAGGACAAACCATCCTGTCGAGGTACGCTGCTTGTTCTGGCAATTTTGCCGAAGTCACCGAGCTGGTCCTGTCGAAGATCCCTCCTGACGATGGACGTCTTTCCTACTCTCATGGGTCCTACTTGTTCCACTATGTTTCCGTCGATCGAATCATCTACCTCTGCATCACCGATGATGTGAGTTGGATTTTTTTTTTG
>JASGXE010014663.1:0-11533 GCA_030068105.1 Sinentomon sp. SZTP_YWyxl
GTCTTTCACTTTTTTCAATAGGATCAAGAGGATGAGAAGTTCGGCTGAGAAGTCTGTTTCATCATAGCAGATTTCTGGCTACCGTCGAATTGTGACGATTCTGCGCCGGAGAGGTCCGTCAGTTGAATTGCCCGATCGCATGTTGCCTTTAATTCAACTTTTGAAGTGTATTTTCTTCTTTTATTTTCACAGGATCAAGAGGATGAGAAGTCGGCATAAGAAGTCTGTTTCGACACAGCAGATTTCTTACTACCGTCGATTGTGACCATTCTGCACTGGTCACGACCGTAATCAGTTGAATTGTCCGATCGCATGTTGCCTTTAATCCAACTTTTGACGTGTATTTTCTTCTTTTTTTACAGAAAGAAGTACGTTTCATCGCAGCAGATTTCTTGCTACCGTCGAATTGTGACCATTCAGCGTTGGACAGGTCCGTAATCAGTTGAATTTTCCCATCGCAAGTTGCGATGACTTGAATATTTTTTCTTTTTTCAACAGGATCAAGAAGATGCGAAGTCCGCAGAAGAAGTCTGCTTCAGATTAGACTACTTCTGCGGGTAAGAATGAACATCGCAGGAGGTACAAAATGCTTCTTGAGGGGCCATCAAATAGCATCGAAGGTACAATGAAACGCCGGCGATGTTGGCATGAAAGAACATCGAAGGTCTCACAAAATGCTCTTGGAGTGGGCATCAAAGAACATCGAAGGAGGTACAAAATGCTTCTGGTGGGGCCATCAAATAGCATCGAAGGTACTATGAAACGCTGTCGGTGGGGGTATCAAAGAACATTGAAGGTGGCACAAGATGCTCTTGGAGTGAGTATCAAAGAATACCGAAGGGGGTACAAAAAGCAACTGGTGGGGCTATCAAATAACATCGAAGTTCCTCTGAAACGCTGTCGGTGAGGGTATCAAAGAACATCGAAAGGGGCCCAAAATGCTCTTGGAGTGGGTATCAAAGAATATCGAAGGAGGTATAAAATGCATGTGGAGTGGGTATGAAAGGACTTCCTAAGGTCACATAAAACGTTGCAGAAATCTTATTTAAAGCCAGTGGTGGCAACGAGAGATTCCACCACAATGGCCATCAAAGAATATGGAAGTTACTACAAACGTCCACAATAGAGTTCGACAAATACCATCCAAGGCAGCTCAAAACACCCCTGAGAATGTTATTAAGCCATGCTAAAAGCTTTTTGATAGCACTGTTATGGCAGAATAAGATAACGTGCTCTCAGCAATCAAAGAACGTTGATAAGCTTTATTATTACCATTGGAAAGGCCATGACACGTTCTCAGAGAGGAACACGAGAAGCAGTTCAAAGTCACCCCATTTGATGGTTTTTTATAAGGCTTTCATTTGGGGTTCTTTATAAAGGCCTTTGAGGTGACCCGTGGAGAGACATTCTCAAAGAACCTCAAAGGCCTAACTTACCGCCGCTTTTTTCTATGAGTGCACAGCGCCAGCAGCATGGGAAGATAGGAACGCGAAAACACAATATTTCTCATCTAAATAGAATTCTGTCGATCCTTTTATCAAAAATGAACCATTTGAAACACATCTGCAGTTTCTTTGCTTCCGAAAACTCTCAATTAAAATCCACAAATCAGAATTTGTTCTGTCTACCTCACCTGATGGTCGTCACTTTGCGAGTGGCACGCAGACAACTTGTGAGTTTTTGACATTTTCCCCGTTTCTTAGATTTTAATCGAAACTTAAAATGTCTCGCAAATGGAAGCTGTTGGGCTGCAGCTGCTGCTGGCGGTGTGTAAAACAGCATGCTAAAAATTCAATCTCAATTCGATTTTTAGCGTTTTTTCTCAGACACCTATTCCACTCAACTCCGTGTTTCATTGTCTTGACCCCGAGCCTCTTTTTTCTCTTTCTGTCGAGTGTTGGTCTTTTCAACTTCACGATCACGTGGATGCATGCGCATTCGCGAGACTTCTTGATTTCTTTGAGAACACCAAATAAATCCATTGTTTTAAGTAACTTCGCTGATGTATCAAAAATAATACGAATAATTATTTATTCGACACTTCCGGAAAATGCTTTCCAACAAAATTCATCCGATGACTTTTATTCATAGGTATGTGCCCACACAAACGAATACCGAAAACCTGGAGAAATTTCGAGAGAAAAAAAGAACGCTTCCATCACTCTATTCGAACTGCAGATCTTCTTCTTGGAATGCTTTGCTATTTTATCATTCGTCGATCGATATGTCGGTTACAGCCCTCACTTTTCCCATTTTTTGCAATGTCCGTGAAATTCAAAATTCACTCGCACCTCTGCTGAGCATTTTTCATTCACTGCTGATCACTGCCTGTCTGTCCCGCCATGGACTTTTTGTGGCTTGTTTGTTCAACTCGAAAGTTTTTGCCGCGCATCTGTTGGGTCATCAAATTTTCCTGAGTCAGGATGCAATGTCTTTAACTTCTTCATCTTCCTGTTCTGGAACTCAACCTGCACACACTCCCTCCATCGGTGTTCCAAAGCCATTGTTGACAGAGCATCCCGACTCACAAAAGTTTGTTGTTTACAACTGTAATTGCCGGTCTCTCGTCCCCCTTCATAAGCGAACAGAGCTCAGGAATGCTCTTCAGGCCCATCAAATTGATGTAGCTGTACTTTCTGAAACTTGGTTACACAGTGAGATAAGCAATTCTGAAATCTTTCCTTCAAATTTCTCTGTTTTCCGTTCTGATCGCCAAAGCCGCGGCGGCGGGGCTCTTGTGGCAGTTGATTCTTCTCGGGTTTTTTGTTCATCATTGCCGGATTTAGTTACAACTCTGGCGTCATCCTCAAACACAAATGTCTTGGAGTTGGCTGGCTGTGAGATCATCTTGCCACAATATCCTCGCTCCCGCAACTTCCTTATTGGTGTCTATTGCCCTCCAAACGCTGGACCTAATAGCTTCTCCATTCTATTCGATGTTCTTCAAGCTTGTTCTGATTCTGTTAGCGCTGACACTTCTTGCAATTTTATCCTTGCTGGCGATGTCAACTGCCCGAACATTGATTGGCCGGATCCTCACAAAATTAACCACAATCTTCGTCCCGCTGAAAGAGATCTTATTGATCTGGCTTGCGCATTCAATCTAAACCAGAAGGTAACTGTGCCTACTTTTCATCGTGACAACTGCGCTAGTAGCACTTTAGACCTATTTTTCACCAACCTTCCTGTTCCTTGCTCCATAAGCACTTTACCTGGAATTGGAGATCACAGTGCAGTAATCTGCTCTATTCCGTGTTCAATCCCAAAGCGTAAACCACGTCATATTTGCGTACGTCTGTACCGGCGGGCTGACTGGAACAATATCTATTCATTTCTAGCCACGAAACTTTCAGACTTTTCTTGCATGGCCACGATGTCCACCTCCGATGAGCTTTGGAGTTTTATTAAAAATCTGCTCACCAGTGTCTGTTCAATGATTCCTTCCAAAAGAATAAGAATTTCATTCCATTTCCCCTGGGTAAATTCCACACTCCGAAACCTCTTTTATCGCAAGCGAAGGCTTTTTAAGAAACTGCAGCAAAATAACACAAATCTCACCCCTGCAAATGAATTTCGATTGAAAAACATGATAAAAAGCGTAAATTTCGACATAAAAAGTGAAAATGGCGTTCTATTTTCCCGTTACATTGAGCGTGCAATGAATACTAACAACGGCAAAGCATTCTGGTCCTACTTGAGCACCAAGCGATCCTCTTCCTCCATGCCATCTCTTCTTCCTTTCTCTGGTCTTCCTGCGCACGACGACAACTCAAAAGCCAATCTCATATGTGATGTTTTAGACAATCTTTACTCCCACTCTTTTGTCCCGTTAACCTCTTCTGCATCGGTTTTAAACATTCCACAGCTCCCTCACCCGCAACGTGGTTACACTCAATCGGAACCCCTTCGTTCTAACTTTTCTCCCCAATTTGTATCAACAGGTGGCCTATGTCTAAAGATATTCAACCAATTGAGACAGCTTAAACCTTCAAAATCCTGCGGCCCAAATTCTGTTCCAAACAAACTTCTGAAATTCATTGCTGGTATACTTGCACCCTTTTTGGAAGTACTGTTTATCAAAATGTTTGAATCTTCTTGCATACCTGATGATTTTAAGCTGTCAACTATTATCCCAATATTAAAGCGTGGGAAACCGCCTTCCGATCCCCTTTCCTACAGACCGATTTCCCTCCTAAACAGCTGCAGCAAATTATTTGAGAGGCTCATTCACCAGGAAATTCTTGAATTCTGCCACTCAGTGGAACTACTGTCTCCTTGTCAACATGGGTTTCGCCGAGGGTATTCCTGCACAACTCATGAGCTTCTGGAATTTGTTCAGGATGTCGCTCAGTCCCTTGAAGTGAAAATTCCCGTGCATGCTGTTCTTATTGATTTTACTCAAGCTTTTGACCGTATTCCGCATCCACTGCTTTTATCAAAGCTCCGTTCATTTGGGCTCCCTCTCTCTCTTATTTCATTGGTAGAAAATTACCTATACAACCGGAACTTTGTTGTGTCCGTTAACGGGACAAATTCCCGTTCGTCCAAAGCTGTGAAGTCTGGTGTTCCTCAAGGCAGCGTTCTTGGACCTCTTCTTTTCATTCTTTACATAAATGACCTTCCTCTTGGCGTCAACAGTAGGACAAAGCGCCTAAAAGGGGAAGTGGAGTCTCTCTCCTCTCGAAAGCATTGTTCAGGTTGGGCAATTTTAGTAGCTGCGGAGTTTTTCGGAACTACTGCTGCGCGTGGCGCCACTGCTGTTTCCAGCTTCAACTCATCCGATTCTCCGGGCATCCATCCGCATATTTTTTTCCCAATCCACTTCCGCATACGCGTCTCTGATTGGCTGTTGGGAATTCCAGCCAATTTCAACATCCAATTTTCAAAACCTCACTTAACCAAACCTAACCTGACCTAACCTAACCCTATTGCGACCCTAGAAAGAGTTGCGAAGCGGTGGCAAACACGCCAAATGGCAAAAAGCGGTGGCAAGGCAAAAATGCGAAAATTGATGGCGTCACAAATTGAGACGACGTGATTGGCTGTTGCGATGCTGCTGTCCGCGGAAGTGGATTGGGAAAAAAAATATGCCATCCAGACAGGACAAGAAGCGTCAGGAAGGCTGTGTGCAATGTCGTTTGGACAAGAAGGCTGCAAGACAGGACAAGAAGGCTGTGTGCAATGTCGTATTGTTTCTGGATGTTGTTGCGATTTGGATTTCGAAGCCATCGTTTGTCTTTTCTTGTGTTCTCGCCGATTGCTGGTCCGTGGAGATTTTTATTGTGTTGTTCTTCCAAAATGCCGACGTGTTTTGTGCCAAACTGCAGGTCAGGATATCGCGGAAATGCATTGAAGATGCGTTTTTGCACCTCCAACTGAACCGACGTTGCGGGAAAATGGGGAAAGTCGATTCCAGAAAGCTGAAAGCATCTTCCAGAGTTTGTGAAGCACATTTCAGCGAAGAGGACATTGTGAAGACAGACCACTTCGTCACAGAGGTTGTCTTTCCCAGAATCAACTGGAAGTTGACGAACCGAGCAGTGCCACCCACATCTTTTTTCAAATTGCCCAAAATACCTCACAGCAAATCCGAAAGAGAGAAAAGCCCCCATCCGACGTGCAGCAAAACCGAATTCAAAGTCTCAAAAACTGGCGGCGGCGGCTCCAAAATCTGCCACGGCGGTGCCAAAAACCGCATCAACGGCTCCAAAATCCAAAAAGGGATTTTTCACGCAACCCTTCACGGCGAAAACTCTCCACCAACAACGGGTGATCTGGACATTCTGAAAAGTCCAAGCGTCAATTTGGACCAGTCGGCGGTATCAAGTTCAGCCAACGACTGTGCTGAGAGAAGTACGCAGAGATATGATGACCAATCTAAAATTGAGGATATAACTCATGCGATGAAGCGTAAGATCAAACGTTTGTCGGATATGCTGCGAAATTCTGTGGCAGAAAATTTGCTGCAGACAAAAAGCAAACGTCTCTCGCAACTCTTCAGTTGCTGTTGAGCTGCGGAGGCAACGTTTAGGATCTTTTTCCCCGGAAGCAGCTGAAATGCTCCGTTGGTCTGAAATGCCCCGTTGGTATCCACTGGCTACAATCAGTGCGCCTGCGCACCCTGACTTGGTAATCTACAAGCTGGGTCTGACACAAACGAGGAGGAATTTGCGCCACCGCTCTGACAAACTTTGCGAGGTAGCCAGCAGCACATACCTCGTCGCTTGCACCGGTTCCCATCAGAACGTTAATTGATTCCCATCCCCACAATTGACTCCCATCAGAACACCAAAGTTAAGCAGCGTTGGGCCAGGACAGATGTGGATGGGAGACCACCCTTGTACCCCTGGTTGTGCTGCTGGAGGGCAGTTTAGTGGCCGCAAGTTCCTCGTCTTCTTCGGATGGAACGTTAAACAGGTGGTCATATGCAAGCTTAATCGTCATATGTGCAGCATCACGCTGCGCACATTACAGAACACCTAACTCCAGGTCCAAGACAGAGGCTTGGCCGGTTACACGGCAGAGAAGCCATATACCACAAGACACACGTCTCCGCTCTGCAGAGCATGTTCTCTTCGGAAAATCCTGCGGGTTGGCATATGCCGTGAAACTGATCCGAGCCGTTTCCGTTGAATGTAGAGCGGTGCTGGGCTGCGATTATGGGGTATTGTTCTCCTTGCGAGCCCAAGTCGTGCACGAAGGTTCAACCCGAGCCACTGGCTGTACGGCTGTCAGCTCAAGATGGCAAATGAAGGAGAAAAGGAGATTTCAACCCGGACCAAGCATGCCGAATTGCATGCCGGGAGAGCAATCAAAGATTGGAATTCGCTCCCTTCCACTGTCCTATCTTCCCCTTTGACGGTGGAAACACTTCGAAGACGCCTGGCAGCCCCGACTTCTGCTTTTGATAGCCTTTTAACTGCCTGAACATGGAGCATTGTCATTGTCTATCAATGTTCTTTTTTCTAATTCCTGTGTAATTGTATTCCGTGTTCTTTTGAGTGTTGATGTTATTGTACATTTTAATTCACTTGTGGAGGGTGTTCTTCTGTTCCTTTTATCGTTATTGATTGCGAAATGTCCTTTCTATATTTCCTTTCTGTGTACGATATAGGCTGCAGCCTAAAAGTACTTAATAAAATTCAATTCAATTCAAATTCAAGCACGCCGAATTCATACCTCACGCGAATCTTTCAACTGGTTCTTCAGTTGGAAAAACTTTTGTTCGTGAAAAACTCCAGGACCAGCAAGCTTTGCAGGGAGATATTTTCTGCGGTTGCATGGATGCACTCGGCAATTTATCACTCTATAAGGGAGTTCCATGCTGCGAGGAGCATGTCCATGAAACACTCCCAAAAAGCTAGTTCTTCTCTACATCAGATGCCGATTTTTCCATCGGATGAAGGAAACTTCTCTTGATCTTGTTGCCCGAGGCCGAAAGATGGTCAAAGAAGCAAGGAAGATGTCAAACGTCGACAGCTCATGACTGACATGCATCAGATACCTCAATAACAAACAGGTTTGCACTGCTGCTTGGCAGATTTCTCCTCAAATCACCTTTGTTTGACCAATGTCAAAGCACCAACCCGTAACGAATAGTTCACATTTTGGAGCCGAAATCTGCACCAGCGCCAGTATGCGGACGATTTTGGAACTACACATGCGCGAGCGAAATTTAACCGAGAGACTCCACTTCCCCTTTAAGGCGCTTTGAGTAGGATCAGAATGTTTGCCGATGACGTCATTATATACACACCAATTGCGTCCCGTCAAGACATTGAGAAACTGCAGGCTGATCTTGCCTCTGTCGATTCCTGGTGTAATAGATGGGGAATGGCAACCAACCCGGCAAAATGTGTCTGGATTGAATTTGCGCGAACTATCACCAATGGCAGAACTCCTTCCTTTCCTGCAGTTTATAACATTTCTGGCCAATTAATTTCTTACTCCTCAGTTGTTAAATATCTCGGTGTTCACCTTGACAGCAGGCTATCTTGGAGCCACCACATCGATACAGTTGTTTCTAAGGCACGCAAAACCCTCGGTTATATCACGAGAAACCTTGGACATGCCTCAGTAAAAGCTAAACTCCTAGCTTACAAAACTTTTGTTCTGCCGCAGTTGGAATACGCGTGCGAGGTCTGGGATCCTTTTCTTGTGAGCCACATTCAGGCTTTGGAACGCGTACAACGCTTTGCAGCACGACTAATTTTTGCTGATTTCAACAGAAACACAAGTGTAACAAATTTGCTCTCTACGCTAAATCTCATCGCCCTTGCTGAGCGTAGGAAATCAAGACGGCTTGAATTGTTTTCTAGCATCGTGTCCTCGCGATCTCAGCTGCGCCTACCACCCTCCTTCACGCTGCTCAATGAAATGCGCAGAACTCATTCTAACGCCCAAGTTCGAGGTCCCACAATTCGATTTAATCCTTATTTCCACAGTTTTTTCCCACGAACCTCCAGGGAATGGAATGCCCTTACTCGCCCTTTCATGCATACCATCCAGCGCAACGCATTGGTCTGATTCTTATTGCTCATGGTAAACACCGAGTCAACTTTTCAATTTTCCTTTTTCGTCACCTTTACCTGCATCTCTCTCTCTCTCTCTCTCTCTCTCTCTCTTTCACAGTAATTTTCCATGTGCATTGTTTTTAACCTTTGACGTGTCATACCATTTGACTAGAAATTAAAATAATAATAATAATAATTATCCCAGCGGCTCTTACGTAGGTACAAACATGGGTACCTACACAGGGACATACGAATAGATACAAGCTGGATTTTGCAGTTTACGGGGACAGATTGAGCTGCTGTAAACTGTTTTCAGTAACCCCTTCATTTCACTTTAAATCCTGCTATTCCGTTGCCCGTGTGCTTCTTCTCGTCAGAAGAACCGAATGCTCACTTATACGAGAATCTACTCGTTTTTCCACTTGAAGATATGAGCAAAGAATGCTCCCAAGTGTGCTCAGAGGAAAATTCTGAATTCTTCAACAATGAAAACTCGGCAGTTTGTCGAAAACTTCATTCTCGGCATAGAAATTAAAGTTTTTCTGTGCATTTAAATGGAAGAGTGTGAAGCATTCTCAGTTTATATCTTCAAATGGAACAAGATGTAGGTGGGTATACATACCGTCTTTGAATTTCGGATGAGCATAATAAAGATCTCTGCAGGTTCTTGAAGGATTATCAACATTTCCAATTGGTTTCTTCATTCGTTCAATCTCTTGTCTAAGCGTGTAAACCGAAGCGTACAAATCGGCCAATTTCGATCCTGAAATGATGCTCATGCTGGTGTCGTCAGATGAGGACGATTTTTTCTTTTTCTTTTTGTCCTTCAGTCCGAACAACTCTTCGGCAGACGATCTCTCCGAACTGCTGCTACCGCTGCCACCGCTGCCACCGCTGCCACTGATCAATAAGTCGTCGAAGAATTTCAGCATATCGCTCCCTTGATCCCCATTCTTATTATTATCATAACCATTCTGCTGCTGGTCTCCCATTGGCGGTAAACGGGGACTGGCAGAGACAGGTACATAGATAATTAGAAAAAAGTAATTTTAACAATGAACAACATAGATGGAACACTGGAACATAAGATTCATAACATGAACACAAGATAAGAGATTCTAATATTGACTGTTGTCCTGCTTTCACTTCATTTGAGGCAGTATTGAATGTTATCAGTAATCATGAATAAATGCCTCAGTGAACTGAGGCGCTGAAAACCTTTGTAAGCATATTATTTAGAAGGGTTCTGCGTCTGCGTGTGGACAAAATTAATTTAACGGGTGACATTAAATGTGAGACCTGCGTGAAACTGGATTTGAACAAAAGCCACATTTTCCGTAGTTTTAGGCACCCGTGATTTTCGATGAAGCAAACGAAATGAAATGAAATATCCGGTAAAAATCGAAATGAAAATCACGCAGTCTCGTTAAAAGACACACAACGTTGGACATGCTTCATCAGAATAGCGCAATTGGTGTCAGGATGATACATTGGCCTGAAGAATATGAGATATCAGATGAGGGATTTTGTGTTCGATTTTCCACTGACCACCTCTCGTTAAACACGCAAGTGAACGTGATATTCGAGCATCTCGTTTATCGTTCATCACAAGGACATTGATAGACCAAGAGAAAATATGTCTGTTGACAGGTATAGACTTGTGTGTCCTTTTTAATGTTCCTCGAATAGACAAAAGTTTCAGACAGCGTACATATCATACATATCAATCAATATTTTTTTCGTCGTCGAACAAACAAACAAATTGCAAATGTTAAGGATAAACAAAAGCGGCTCGTGCGTTCTACAAAGAAAAATGCATTGGCGAATGTACAACTAACCCATGTCGTTTACCCCTCTTGGCTCTCGACGTAAAAGGACCGTCGCGTTGGAATATAATCTCAGGAGGCAGCAACGGAAGTTCTCCCGGTGGACCAGGTGGTCCAGGTGGGCCAGGAGCACCACTCTCACCCTAAAATATAAATAAACAAATTTGTCGATCCTGATTTAGACAAAATCAAGAATATGACCAAAAATTTGATCATATCTCAACACTTGTATTAGAGTATTCGCAACATCAACCATCCTCTTTTTCCTTCCGGAGTCTGTTTGGCAAAAACCGAACAAAATGCAACACAATCATCACATCTGCGGATTGATCCTAGACCATTTTTGCACCTGAATTATTTCTATAATCATCTGAATTTCCCCTCAGAGCATTCACATCTGCGAAGGGTGACCTTACTTTTTTCATTTTAAACATCGATATATGCTGTCGTTTTTATCTGCCTGCAGAGGTACCTGCATATAATTATCACTGGAGGTGGATATTTACGCATGCACTGCTTAGTGCATATGCCTCGGAAGATAATGTACCTACCGTTGTGGCAGGTTGCAAAAGTCTTTTTTCTTGACCTTGTCAACTGGGATTATTCCGTTTTTTCCAGCGAATTGTTGCCAAAGTCTGATTTCAATAGCAGATACGAATTGTTGCCGTTCTGACTGGCGCTTCAACCATTTTGTTGTTTTGTGATTCAATGGGTACCCCTTCAAACAAATAAGCTGCAACCCACAATATAAGTTATGATGTGGGTTGCATAAGCTCTGAAAGTGAAAGGGGCAATATGCCGATTGGAACATGCCATTCTTCAATACGAAAACCATTGAAAAAAGACTTAAATTTTTTTGTCAAACATTTCCTGGAAGCTGGAACGCTGACGGAAGACAAAGGTGGGCTGGCAAAATACAATTCTTCTTTATGCAATGTGTTTAAATGTGTTTTTGGTGTTTGTGTGCGGTGGTGACCGAATTATAAGGCCTATTCATATGCGTTTGAAAACAAAGTGCATATACCTACCCAATGTGTTTTTCCATTTAGATAGCTGTTGCCTCTGATGCTTCTTTCCTTCTTCGAAACTCTTGTGCACGCAGTAGAAATAAAAGTGCCAGCTTGCAACAAAGCATGATAGAAATTCAAAAAAGCAAAAAAAACATCTCCCTCTCTCCCGTCTCTCTCCCTCTCC
>JASGXE010014664.1:0-12526 GCA_030068105.1 Sinentomon sp. SZTP_YWyxl
AGGTACACATCTGCAATGTCAATTTTGCAGCTAGATGCACCCACCATGCACTGAAAAATCTTTAGATAAAAATGCAAGGTGCATAGCAAATAAAAACCCAATCAAATTTCTTCCACACACATCAGCTGTCCACCGAACTGCTATTTGGTCACAGTAGGGTCATGGTGACACAGTGGTTATTGAATGGTGGAGTGAATTCTTTGGAGAAGGCTGCTCCGACAAACTGTGTCCATCCGGCATCCTTACCAAAGAGGCACAACTGCTCACTCTCGCCACAGTCACGTTTTGTGAGGCATGTTTCGCTGTGGTTAAAATCTTCTTTTAGGTTGTACACAAGGGTATCCCCCTGTATCAGAGTGTAGGGAGAAGGCAGTAAACCTGCTGCTATGACCATCCTGCATACAACTGGTACTGTACCTGCCTACACTGCAAATCCTTGTGAATTGCTTTTATCCGACAACCACCCATAAAATCTGCCTACGATTCCAACTCTTGTAGGTTGACAAGAAAGTAAGAAGTGTGATTGTGACAGAAACAAAGAGAAAGCCACCATATCCAGGTGCAGAGCTTTAAACGAAGTGTTGGAAAGCAGAAATAAAATTTATAATTTACAAAATTAGTGGAGGTATGTATCTGCTGGAAAGATGTGGAAGGAAGCAAGATATTTCTTGTCTGCAAAACGGATACGGTAGGTACCAGCAGGTAGGAGAACATTTTGGTCGCCTCATACAAGTTGGTAATCTTGGCCTAAATTCAGTGATTTGGAACCAGATCCATTCAAAGTAGAGCTTCATTCAGTTCAGATCTTCAAAAAATTGACCACAGGCTTGCCAGCGAGGAAAAGAGTTTGGCTTCACCAGAAAAAAATCTCCGTCTTTTGACTGGTTTTCCATGCATTCTTGTTTTGACTGATGGCTCCAGCCCCATCAAAGTGGAGTGAGGGGTGGTTGCCGCAGCAGGACTCTTAAGGAGCATCCTTGGGGCCTTTTTGGCAGATTCCTCAAAAGCTTCTGCTCTCTGACAAAAGGGCTAACAAACAGCATAGGCCGAATGGAAATTTCTCAGGATTTTCCAGAAAAAAAACTGCAAATTCATCAACGACCACAATTTTCGCAGGCCCAATAAATCCCTTGAAATTTCAGGTTTTCCAGAGTTGGGAGGAAGTACCTAGTCTTACGTTCTCACAAACTATGGCCTCAAAGGACTAAACGATAGGAGAATTCAACAGTGGGAACAAAAGGGGCCCCAAGGTTCACCCTGCCGACTTCAAGCAAACAATGGCAAGTTCAGATCATTCAAGGAGGCCCTTTCAAAATTGCCAAAATCGTGGTGTACCTATATCGCCAAAATCGTCATTGAGTGTGGAGCTGACTCTGCCCACCTTTTTGGGGTAAAGTGGTTGAGCACAAACCAAGCTGATGTGCTCACAATCTTGCACAATTATTGACATGTTTGTCACCCCAAATTACCGCTACACAACACCTCCTTGCCTCACAACTGGTCCAAAAAAGCTGTCAACGGCCAAATATTTGTGCAGAAAGGAAGAAGTGAATAAAACCAAAAAAAAGTTGTGCAAAGACCCAAAAGTAAGCGTAATGATCAGATGTGGCAAAAGGGAGACTACAGCAGTGAAAGACGATAAAGAACGTAAACCCCGATCGTGCTCAGCAGTGCTGAATACAGTCACAAGCATCAATTCCCCCTCTACAAGCAGTTGAAATCTTTAATTACCCTAATCGAGAAAAGCTCTGAACGTTTAAAAAAATGTACGAATTCACCGCATTGCTGTCCAAATAAATGTGAATGCCAACCACAAATTCATAGAACAGTGGAAAAGTGACCTGAAATTGTCAAAAATATGGACAAAAGAGTGCTCAAGAGGTCAAAAATATCACAAAAGGTGGTTCAAAGGTGTCAAAAATGTCATCTAAAGATGGCTCAAAATGACAAAAAATTTCCACAAAAGATGGCTCAAAAATGTCAAAAATTATCAACAAATGATGGCTAAAATGTCAAAAAAACAACAAATGATGGCTAAAAAATTTCAAAAATATCAACAAAAGATCGCTCAAAATGTCGAAAAATATAAACAAAAGAAGGGTAAAAAATGAAGCGTTTACACCTACCAGTTTTCTGTCCATTTTTATCTTTATATCCTTGGCAAGCTCAAAGAATGCTTCCTCGACGTTTATCGATGCTTTTGCACTGGTCTCCATGAATTTAATTCCGTAGTCAATTGCCAACTTCTCACCCTCCTCTTTAGTCACCTGAATAGAATAGCCAAATTGGGAAAAGAAATAAAAAACAAGAAACAGTGTTATACCCTGTTTACATCTGTTTTTTAATTATCATTAAAAAGTTAATGATCATCAAAATCGCAAGTGTAAACGCTTTTTTCCAATTTTTTCGATTAACCGTTCCGGAACATAATTTAATTTTCAGTTTTTAGTCATTAATTTTAAGAATGTGAACGCTAAAATTAGGGAACGTCATCAGGAAGATTTTCAATTTTAATTATGTTCCGAACATAATTTATTTTAGATGACGTTGAAAACGTTTCGTGAATTTGGAAATTGAGCACTTTTACACGTATACAGAGGCGCAAATTCATCAAAAGTGCTGCTGAAATGTTGCTGACCATTCATGACACCAAGTTCAAGAAAAGAAAATCCGGAAATAGCTTCAAATACACATGAAAAATAAAAAACTTTTATGGAATCTGAAAATTTGTGGAGCGAACTGCGTATTGAACCCTTTCTCATGGTCTGCAAAAGATCGCTCTACCACTGAAAAATATCCCCAAGCTGGTAAATGGTAAAAAATGAACGCTCATATTTTCACTGTTGTGTTTCTGAACGAATTTTTCAAGGGAACAGCAAGCCCAATCCGCAGTCTTATTAATGTTGTTGGCGAAAATGCAATTTTAATACGGGTCAAAATTGCCAATCATTACCCTTTCGATTAATTAGCTTCCTTTTAATGATCATTAAAAATTCAGATGTAAACACGGTATTACATATTGGTACGGTTTAATAGATCACATAAGTAGCTCTAGGGCAGACCAACTCCTGGTGTGCCTTTCCTATGGAACCTAATAATAATTGCTCCAACAATAGCATTTCATGACGGCAAACCCTCACAGTAGGCTTATGTGGCAACGGAATTAATGTACCCATACATGTGTTTTCCCAATTCTTAAGTGTTGCCTCCGAAATGCTTTTACTTTCTTTTTATTCTCATGCAGGCACTAGAAATTTTAGCAAAATGTGTCAGATTTTGACCTCGGTTATTAAAGATCTTAAATTTCTGCAGCACAGATTTTTTGCCAAAATTTGTATGGTCACAATTTTTTACATGTAGGTATGAGTATTTTAATTCTGGCACTGCGATACATGTGGCCAGAGTAAAAATTACCCAGTCACTTGTCAACGGTCAGTCAAAGTAATGTTATCGAGATATTCCCAAGGTTTGACATTTCTTGTGGGTCTGGCATTCCCTGCTTGTGGAGTCTGCTCCTCCCCTTATGTAAAAGTTGATGCAGTTTCATCCTCTGGCTAGAATGAATTAAAACAACCACGTTGCCCGCTGCACCTGCAGGATGAATTCTCATTCATGTGGTTTTCTTGTACCTGCATTTTTTGTCAATTGAATTCTACATTTGTTGCCCTTTTCCTTGACAATAAATTAGGTAGGTACCTACCTGCTGTCAAATGTGGCCAATAATGATCCAGATGTAGTTGAGGTGCCTTTTTTAACCGCGATAAAAAACCGGAGCGTAAAAATTTGCGTTTAATTTGGAATCGATTAGTTAGCTTATAACTGGATGCGTTTTTTTTTTTTGAAAGCTGTTTTTGAAAGAATTTGAAAAATATTTTCAACTGATACCTTTTTATGATATTTCCAAAAATAATGATAGTTACGCCTGCGAATTTTGAAGTTGACGCCACAGCCAATCAGCATCCGGGATTCGATATTCTCCGCCCACACGTCGGTAGGACTGATAACATTTTGTATTTTATTTGGCCCGGTTTATTCAGAGACTTGCCTGCAATGCAAAATCGATGACGTTGCAACGAAAATCGATGACGTGCCCCTAAAAAATGTTATAACATTTCTGGCGAAGAAAGGTACTTCTGAATTTGAAGTACGTAGACGTTAGGTAAGGTGAACAAGATCCAATTTGTGCCAAATTATCAAATTCTCCCTAAAACCAAAAACAACGAAAACTTACCTTCCGCCTGTCATTCATGTCGCATTTGTTGCCCAGTATCATCTTCTCGACATCAGCCGAAGCATGTTCTTCGATGTTCCTGATCCAATTCTTGATGTTCTCGAAGCTCTTTTCGTTTGTGATGTCGTAAACGAGCATTATTCCCATGGCGCCACGGTAGTAGGCTGTCGTGATTGTACGGAATCGCTCCTGTCCAGCTGTGTCCCTAGAGAACATAAGAATAAAATTGGGGGAAAATGACTATGGAAGTGCAGAAATTAACTGGACAAGCCCGACTGTCGGAAAAAATCCGACATCAACAAACCTCGCTTGCATTCCGACTGTAAAAATCCGACACGCGACACGCCACTTCCCGACGAAGGTTTATGAAGCTTCGATTTGGCACCTACGTTCTGGGATTGGTGCAAGAAATGGAAGAAGGATTTGGCTGCCATCTCGCTTTTATTTCGTGAAGTTTCGTTCAGTCATTCAAAAGTTACCCATGGCTTTCTCCGTCAAAGTGCGATTCTATCGCCAGTTCGCCACGTGTTTTCTCTCGTGTTTTTGAAGAATTGGCAGTTCTCGGAGTAGGAATTTCGGGATTTGTTCTGTGTTCTTTTGACCTGGAAGTGGAGTTTTGAGATCTGGAAAGTGCTGAGAACCTAAAATGTCATTGGCAAATACATCACCAACGATGGATATTTGCCCAAAAGAATGCTAATCGCTTGCGTTTTTGCGAAATTAATTCCGGAAGAAGTGTTGGCATTTTTTCCGAAATTCGGGATATTGTGACGAAATTCAAATTCTGGGCGTGTCGAAGTAGGTCCTAGCGGACCTACTTCGGTGTTTGTTGACCGATTTTGCTGAAATTTGGAGGGCATAATTAGCCCCTTGAGAGGAATGCCTGTGCAGAATTTCAATGCTGTACCTCACCTGGTTCCCTAGATATTCAACAAATAAGATAAAAAGTTAGCGCTTTCCTTTCTCAAATTTTATTCACTCCAAGGACATGTTTTTTCTGTAAAAAATTGACTCGCGGTAAAAAAACAACCATTAAGCAATGAGATGCTATTTGATGGTTTTGGGAACTGAGAAACTCAGAAATCCGGCTCTGTCAGTCCCTTCAGCATGCTTTTTTACATAAGTATACCAAATTTCGCCTCTCTAGCCCTCAAAATGACTGAAATATGCTGTTCGCAAGTTTTTTTACAACCAGAAATCAAAATGCGGGAAAAACAAGATTTTCGAACAGTCCATTTTTTGGAAACATGCTGAAAAAGCTGCAGACGCGTTTGCATCGCATGCTGAAATTTGCTCTTGAGACGCCATTTCTCAATGGACTCTGCTCATTTTTGGACCAAAATGCTCAGAAAACATCACAGTATCAGGTAGAAGTGCATTTGAAAATGTGAGAAATTTTCGGAATTTTCATCTTGCCGGGGTGCCCCCCCCCCTTAACGGTTAATCATGTGCCAGCACCAAATTATCATTGTAAACTTCGCAAGAAAGCACACGGTCTGCTTCCATAGCTCAAAAACTCTAAAGCATTCACAAAACTTTATTGTCTGATCTTGAAAACAAATAAAACAAAAACTAACCACTTACCTACCTTTTTTCCTTGCCAACAACAACGAAAAAGTATGTGTGACCTTGCATCTCAGACATTTGGACAAGTTTATGAAAAGCACAAACACGCACAATGGTGCAGAAGAAGGAATGGTAGGCAGGCTTGCAAGAAGTCGGGAGCATGCTCCCGTGCTCCCGGATGGATGAGCGCCGACATGGATCGAAATGTGCTGCTGTGCAAAAAAATCTTTTGGTGATCGAAATGGGCTGGAAAATGCTTTTCGACCAAAAATATGATCAGGCTCCAAACCGTACGCCAGGGCTCCAAACGACTTTTTGCAACCCTGTAGGACGGGATATAATGCAAGGATATAGGTAGGAAGGTACATTATGTAGGTAATGATATGAAGGCTGGCATGATAAGGTAACAAACCATATTTGGAGTTTGATCTTCTTCTTGTCCAATTCAATGGTCCTGATTTTGAAATCAATTCCTGCAAAAGAAAAAGAGGTAGGTGTGTGTTTATGTCGTGACCTTAAAATAGACAATTAAATTCAGCCAAACCAGTTCAGGCCTGGAGGAAGTTCTGCGCCCAATGTTCTGAAAAATCAAATGGGCCCATAGTTTGTGCCACAAATCAAAAAAATGACCAGGCCTCAAAAATGGAGCAATTATCAATAACCCCTCAAGCCCGGAATTACGTATTCTGGTTTTAATATGGTTTTCCGCAATTTTCGGCAACAAGAGTGTCGCTCCCGCCAGAATAAATAATGTTTGCAAGGATTTTCGAAAAACGGAAAAAGCAGAAATGCATGTATTTCCCGCCCAACCAAGCCAGATTTGTGATCTGTGTCAATAAATTCACCCATATCTCTGTGTCAATAAAGTCACCCATCTTTTAATGTTTTCAACCAATAAAAACACTTCCGCACAAAAACTGGCCAAAATTGGTACCCACCAAATACTGAAAACTACATCAAAATTGAGCAAAAACTGGAAAAAACAAGAAATTCCAAGACAACTCCATTTCTAAACCAGTGCAGCAAATCACGTGAAATAAGTGTCTGCTAGATCCCCGAAAATTCGAATTTCGGCGTGTGGCAGATGTCGTCTGATCGTGAAAAATGGTGCCATCGGCAGGAACAAAAGAGAAAAAACTGGGAAATTTGAAAATTGCGCCAATTTAAAACGGTCGGACTGATTTTGGTGGAATAAATATCTGCTAGATCACTGTTTATTCCTCTTTCCGACTATGAAAATTTTAGCCGATGCGATTCGCTGGATTTGCGACAGAAAACCCATTTGGAATTTTGGGAAATTCCAAAAAATTTTGGGAAATTCCAAAAAGACTTGGGAATTGTGTGCGTACGGCATTCAGCGGATCGTGCAGTTTTGGATTTCCGTACGGTGTACATCAGTCGGGATTTCAGTTGCGTTTTTTGCGCGCACGTGCACGTATGGTGTACGGCAGTCGGGCTTGACCGGTTAATATTTCCATGACTCTGTAAAGACTAAAAAAAAAGTCTAAATTTTCACAATTGCCCCACGAAGGGCAATAAATCTGAATGAAATATCTTGTCCATGTTAACCGGTCAAGCCCGGCGCCCGTACACCTTACGCGCTCAAAAACTGAACTGATATCCGACTGACGTAAGGTGTAGGCATGTTTAAAGCTGTGGCGATTTGCCGAAGTCCGTACACCGTACGTGCGGGAATACCATGCATTCAAATTGGTTTATCGCCGCAAATGCGGCGAATCGCGTCGGCTGAAATTTTCATAGTCGGAAAGAGGAATAAACAGCGATCCAGATGACGTTTATTACACCAAAATCGGTCCAACCATTTCAAATTGGCGCAATTTTCAAATTTCCCGGGTTTTTGTCTTGAATTCCTGTTGAAGGCACCTTTTTTCGCGATCGCGCGACATCTGCCGGCTGCCGAAATTTGAATTTTCGAAAAGTCTAAAGACGCGCGATTTAGCAGGCGCTTATTTCACTCGATTTGCTGCATTCGTTTTGAAATGGCATCGTGTTGAAATTTCCTGTTTTGTCCAGTTTTTGCTCAATTTTGGTGTGGTTTTCAGTGGTTTGTGTGTGTTTTGGCCAGTTTTTTTATGTGCAAAAGTGTTTTTATTGGTTGAAAACATCAAAATATGAGTGATTTTATTGACACAGAGCAGAAATCTGGCTTGATTGGGTGGGAAATGCATGCATTTCTGTTTTTTCCGTTTTTTCGAAAATCCTTGCAAAAATTATTAATTCCGGCGGGAGCGACACTTTTTGGTGCCGAAAATTGCGGAATACCATTGCAAATGCCGAATTCGTAATTCCGGGCTTGAGGGGTTCAAGCCATTTACTTGTTTGTGGGGCCATTGTGAAATATGGTAATCCTTGGCTTTGTGCCATCGTGAATGATTTCTTGCCTTTTATTAAATGAGGCAATAATTGTCATTCATCACCCACCACCCACACCACACTGAAGATTGGGTAAAACTTTAGGTACTATCAGCAGCTGCATTTGGTGTCACCAAATTAGAGGATGTGATTTACCTACGTATTGCCTTTCATGTTTTCTTTATCGTAGCTTACAAACCTGACTGCCCCTACCCTCACTCCCCATTGCTTGATCTCAACCTACTGATTGATGACTGTCCATTGCTTGTATCAACATAGGTACCTACTGCTTGCCATCTGAATAAAAGATCTGGGAAGATGTCCACGAAGTTACAGTTATCCACATTTTTGTTGCTTTTTTTCAAGTTCAACCGAAGATTTGCCTCTTTGCACAATTTTATTATTGCACTGCAAAAACAGCAATGAATTTGTATGATGTCCTTCCAATATATTCAGTGCACACGCAATGCCCTGAAATAAGGCCTCACATAGGTACCTATACCCTGCCCTGCCTTTTATGTGCACTGTGCTCCCAAAATTTGGCCTTTTCTCGCCCGCCTTTAGGGAGGTGCCAACGATACATTGTGGGCCAAATACAAACAAAAAGTACCCTAAGCATTTTCCTCTTCTCGGCTTAGGCATCTACTGCTACATTGTCCGTCCACCATACGGATGGAAAACATGTCCATACGTACCATTTCAATAAAAAATAATGGAAATTTATTGCTTTGCAAGTCCTATAGTCCAAGCACAAACTCACCAATGGTAGATATGAACGTTGAATTAAAGGCATCTTCCGAGAAGCGAAACAGAACGCACGTCTTCCCAACACCTGAGTCTCCAATCAGCAAAAGCTTAAACAAATAGTCGTATGCCTTTGCCATTCCTCCGTTTAGGCTGATTGTGGATGATAGATGGATATGTAGGCAGCAGTTGATGCCGTGACTGTTCACCAGTCAGCTCGCGAATTCTGTGTTGGACAGTTCTGTTGCTGGCTTCACTTCAAAATCTTGGAGGAACCCATTTCTGAAGATTCTCACAGATCAGACAATATACCTTACAGGTCCCTATGCACGAAAACAACAGTAAATGACCAAGGCATTGAAATTAAACCTGCAAGGAAAACAATGAACATATTAAGTAGGTACCTAAATAGAATCCTGTGCGACATGACATTATCATTATCTTAGAGGTAAGGGTAATGTAGGCTTTATTTGCCACACTAACTGGGTTGTTTTCTTTCTTTCTTTCCAACTTGCGGATGCGATGCATTCATTGCTTGGAATCCTTTTTCTAGGATCCATTTATTTAATACCGTACCATTACAAACGAGGAAATACCTGCATATCAAATTTATCTTTTGTGGTTTTCGTGATCGTTTTCATGATCTCTGACCAACACGGTGTTGATTTGGCGCTCGATGCGATATTGTTATGATCTCTTCGCTCACAATCACCTTCTGGAAATTTTATGCATTATCTTGCCTGCTTTTTCTGATCTGGATTCCATGCAATGCATGAAGCATCCTGCTGCAAGTTTCGTTTTTTTTTTTCTTTTGAAATTGAATTGCATTTGTTCCCCTTTCCACATTATTGACTGCATCTGGAAATTTTTTGTAAGAAATAAAATTAGAGAAATTAGTGGTCGGATGTGTCCTTTTTTAAAGGCACACCATCCGAATCTATTCTCCGTTATTTATTTCATTTAAGGAAAGACTGGGGGTGAATACTGTTTCATTGAGAAGTTACCCATTGAATGTCGTCAATGAGTTTAAGCCTCAATCCCATCAAAGAAGGGAGTACCAAATAGACAAAAGATGATTTCTTGGGGTGTTCAGAGAGACCTGGTGATTGGCACTTAGCCCATCAAGAGGATGTCTATGCTGCACAGAAAGCAATAGGAAGAGAACAATGATCATTTAGGTTGTTGGTGAAGATACTTATTTTTTTAGTCATCGAAAACAAGACAATTTGTTGGGCCCACCCATATCCATTCAAACAGGATCGGAATGGACAAGTGCACAGGCCTGGCAACACTCTCTGCTGGGCTTCCCCGTGACAGGCCAAAAGGTAGCACCTTGGGACGAAGGTTGCTCATCTTTCTAAATTCCGACATCCCCACAGCACATCAGAAAATAAAAAATAAGCTCCGATGAAAAAATAAAAATAACAGAAAATAAAAAATAAGCTCCGATTAAAAAAATAAAAATAACAAGTGAAGTGGTTTACATGCTTGAAATGTTACGAAATGATCAACAAATTCAGCATTACCTAACTCCCCATCTAAACCTCTAATAGCCACCAGTTGGTGACACCCTGCACCAAATCCATATGCAGTTCTGATCCTTCCGCTATGTGACACACCAGCGACAAACCTTCGTGCAATGAAAGTCTCATCAACAAAGCATCAGGAGACGAAATAAAAGTTTGCGCACCGAGGTACCTATATCTACCTACCTATATAATAACAATAAATAACATGTAGGTAGGTAGGTTTTCCAATGCATTGTCTCCCTGACACATGGGGTAGACGATGACCTGGTTGGTTGTTTTTCTTTTTACCTATTTCTTTTTTTTTTCACTGTGGCCACTGCCCGAAACTTTGAAAATACCCACTTCGGGTCTCTAAAAATGGCCTACCTATTTTTCTGCACCGGATGGTTTGCTGCGCTGCCGCAACCATGTTAAATTGTCCCATTGGTGGAAATCCATGCTGCCTCGGTGGAACGTGTCAATACCGAGTATTGTTTTGTGATTCTGCCTTGGAAAAATGATGCATGACACAGGGATACCACTGTCCAACGGTTTTAACGCCTGTGGCCCCCAACCAGTTATTCTTTTATATAAAGTACCTATTAAAGCTAAAGCCATGGTCGCGGCAACATCTGACCAACATCGCTCTGCGATGCACTGTTGCTGTAACCGTGCAACTACATTTCATAAACGTTCTAAATTCAAAGGTGCCATTTTTTAAAGTTTTTTTTTAAAATAACTGTTATGTTGGGGGCCGCAGGCAGTAAAAGCCATTGGACGTGGTAAACCCCGGTCAGGCATGCATCACTTTTTTGCCTCGGCAATTACCACGACAACAATCAAGTCGTCGTGTTGTATCACCGAGGCAGCATACATCTTTTTGTTATGATTAGCCGCCGGCGTGACAGGCAATAAAGAAAAAGAAAACAATGGTTTCAAGTGTAAACCATCGGTGCAGAGAGATGGCGGAACAGTTTTAGAAACCCATGGTGGGTATTGTCAACAAATGTGGCCAGAAAAATAAAAATAAAAGAACAACACCAAGCAGATCAGGCGACGTGAGGATTCCAGCACGGCATTGTCCAGATGGCAGGCTCAGATGGACAGATAACACAACAAGAAATTAATTTGGTCACAAATATATCAGATAGGTAGGTACCTCAATACCTAGTGCACAAAAAGGGAAAAATAGGAAAAGGCACAATTTGCATAATATCTCCAAAGGAAACAAAATGGGGGCACGATCCAAGTAACCTTTATACCAACCTAGTAGGTACCTACCTAAACCTACAGACAACCAAGTTGGTACCTACTAGGGCGATAAACTGAGTTTTGGCTTTATGACAGACAAAAAACTGGCCTCTGAAAGATTTAGCATGTCAGGATAAATACCAAGCTTGTTCCAGAGAAACACGTCGTTGTTTAGGAAAGCGAACCCAGAGAAATTTTTGGAAAGGGAAGGTGGGACAAATGAAACGAGGTCACTGGCCCTCGTTGACCCTGTGTTTTTGACCAGGGTGCAACAGCATCCTGCCCATCCTCCCTCACCACGGATACATTTTCGGAAAATGGAAATACCTCTGAGCTTTCTCCTCATAGCAAGGGATTCCCATAAGCATAGTTTCTGTAGACCTATGCAGCGAAAATTTATGAGCGGCAGTAGGAAAATCCTGAATGCTTCAGAGGTGGTCCAGTAATCCGAACAACTAGGTACCTACTACTCCTCTCTGACGGAGTCCCTTACAAAAACGACTTCTTGGGTTGTTCCCAAAACACCCACCGCTGTGCCGCCGCAGCCACAACTGCATAAAATTTACCATGTTGAATTAGACATGCCTTGTCCTTTCATAGAAATTTCTACGAACGGACAAGGCTGAAGGAACAGATGTAGGAACATTTTAGGTTTCCTAAACCCAAATTGTTTCTTTGGGCCAACACTGCCTGACCAATATGGGGGCAATATTTTGCCATAGTTCAGGTTTTTTAGGCTAGGTATAGGCTAGGTAGTTGGGCCCTATAATTTGTGTTTTCAGTTTTGTTTAGGTTACTTGTTGCCTCACGGATAGATTTCTAATGAATCTTGTTTTCTCTTTTTCATTTCCAA